>JBBPBO010000003.1:34884402-34919675 GCA_037974295.1 Cicer cuneatum | reverse complement strand
GAATAAGCCTTGGGATGCACAAAATGATGTAAATGTTCATGCAATGACACAAACGCACTTATTGGATGAACTACATTCCATAAGAACGAAAAGTGATTAGAACAAGCCTTGGGATGCAAAAAATAATGTAAATGTTCATCTCATGACACAAACGCACTTTTTGGATGAACTACATTCCTTAAGAACTAAAAGTGATTAGAATAAGCATTGGGATGCACAAATTGACGTAAATGTTCATCCAATAGCACAAACCCACTTATTGGATGAACCATATTTCTTAAGAATGACAAGTGATTAAAATAAGTCTTGGGATGCACAAAATGGTGTAAATGTTCATCCAATGACACATACACACTTATTGGATGAAATACTTTCCTTAAGAATGAAAAGTGATTAGAATAAGCCTTGGAGTGCACAAAATGACGTAAATGTTAAATTAATGACACAAACGCACTTATTGGATGAACAACATTAGTTAAGAAGAAAAAGTGAGTGGAATAAGCCTTGGGATGCACAAAATGATGTAAATGTTCATGCAATGACACAAACGCACTTGTTGGATGAACTACATTCCTTAAGAACGAAAAGTGATTAGAATAAGCCTTGGGATGTACAAAATGACGTAAATGTTCATCCAATTACACAAACGTACTTAATGGATGAACTACATTTCTTATGAATGAAACGTGATTAGAATAATCCTTGGGATGCACAGAATGACGTAAATGTTCATCCAATATCACAAACGCACTTATTGGATGAACTACCTTCCTTAAGAACGAAAAGCGAGTAGAATAAGCGTTGTGATGCACAAAATGGCGTAAATGTTCATCCAATGACACAAACACACTTATTGCATGAACTACATTCCTTAAGAACGAAAAGTGACTAGAATAAGCCTTGGGATGCACAAAATGACGTAAATGTTCATCCAATGACACAACACACTTATTGCATGAACTACATTCCTTAAGAACGGAAAGTGATTACAAGAAGTCTTGGGATGCACAAAATGACGTAAATGTTGATCCAATGACACAAACGCACTTATTGGATGAACTACATTCCATATGAATGAAAAGTGATTAGATTAAGCCTTGACATGAACAAAATGACTTAAATGTTCATCCAATGACACAAAATCACTTATTGGATGAGCTACATTCCTTAAGATTCAAAAGTCATTAGAATAAGCCTTCGGATGCACAAAATAACTTAAATGTTCATCCAATGACACAAACGCACTTATTGGATGAAGAAACATTCCTTAAGAACGAAAAGTGATTAAAATAAGCCTTGGAATGCACAAAATGATGTAGATGTTCATGTAATGACACAAACGCACCTTATGGATTAACTACATTCCATATGAACGAAAATAAATTAGAATAAGCCTTGGGATGCACAAAATGACGTAAATGTCCATTCAATGACACAAACGTACTTATTGGATGAACTATATTCCTTAAGAACCAAAAGTTATTAGAATAAGCCTTGGGATGCACAAAATGACATAAATGTTCATGCAATGACACAAACGTACTTATTGGATGAACTACATTCCTTAAGAACGAAAAGTGATAAGAGTAAGCCTTGGGATGCACAAAATGACGTAAATGTTCATCCAATGACATAAACGCGCTTATTAGATGAACAACATTCCATAAGTACGAAAAGTGATTAGAATAAGCCTTGGGATGCAAAAAATGACGTAAATGTTCATCCAATGACACAAACGTACTTATTGGACGAACTACATTCCTTAAGAACGAAAAGTGATTAGAGTAAGCCTTGGGATGCACAAAATGACGTAAATGTTCATCCAATGACACAAACACACTTATTGGATGAACTACATTCCTTAAGAATCAAAAGTGATTAGAATAACTCTTGGGATGCACAAAATGACATAAATGTTCATCGAATGACAAAAACACACTTATTGGATGAAGAACATTGGTTAAGAACGAAAATGGATTACAATAAGCCTTTGAATGCACAAAATGACGTAAATGTTAAATTAATGACACAAAGGCACTTATTGGATGAACAACATTAGTTAAGAACAAAAAGTGATTGGAATAAGCCTTGGGATGCACAAAATGATGTAAATCTTCACGCAATTACACAAACGCACTTATTGGATGAACTACATTCCATAAGAACGAAAAGTGATTAGAATAAGCCTTGGGATGCACAAAATAATGTAAATGTTCATCTCATTACACAAACGCACTTATTGGATGAACTACTTTCCTTTAGAACGAAAAGAGATTACAATAAGCCTTGGGAGGCACCAAATGACGTAAATGTTAAATTAATGACATCAACACAATTAATGGACGAACAACATTAGTTAAGAATGAAAAGTTATTAGAATAAGCCTAGGAATGCACAAAATGCATAAATGTTCATCCAATGACACAAACGCACTTGTTGGATGAACTACATTCCTTACGTACGAAAAGTGATTAGAATAAGCCTTGGAATGCATAAAATGACGTCAATGTTCATCCAATGACACAAACGCACTAGTTGGATGAACTGCATTCCTTATGAACGAAAAGCGATTAGAATAAGCCTTGGAATGCAAAAAATGTCGTAAATTTTCATCCAATGACACAAACTCACTTATTGGATGAACTAAATTCCTTAAGAACGAAAAGTGATTAGAATAAGACTTGGGATGCACAAAATGACGTAAATGTTTATCCAATGACACAAACACACTTATTGGATGAAATACTTTCCTTAAGAATGAAAAGTGATTAGAATAAGACTTGGGATGCACAAAATGACGTAAATGTTCATCCATTTACACAAACGTACTTATTGGATGAAATACTTTCCTTAAGAATGAAAAGTGATTAGAATAAGCCTTGGGATCCACAAAATGACGTAAATGTTCCTCTAATGACACAAACGCACATATCGGATGAACTACATTCCTTAAGAATCAAAAGTCATTAGAATAAGCCATGGGATGCACAAAATGACGTAAATGTTCATCGAATGACAAAAACACACTTATTGGATGAAGAACATTGGTTAAGAATGAAAATGGATTACAATAAGCCTTTGAATTCACAAAATGACGTAAATGTTAAATTAATGACACAAAGGCACTTATTGGATGAACAACATTAGTTAAGAACAAAAAGTGATTGGAATAAGCCTTGGGATGCACAAAATGATGTAAATGTTCATGCAACGACACAAACACACTTATTGGATGAACTACATTCCATAAGAACGAAAAGTGATTAGAACAAGCCTTGGGATGCAAAAAATAATGTAAATGTTCATCTCATGACACAAACGCACTTATTGGATGAACTACATTCCTTTAGAATGAAAAGAGATTACAATAAGCCTTGGGAGCCACCAAATGACGTAAATGTTAAATTAATGATATCAACACAATTAATGGATGAACAACATTAGTTAACAATGAAAAGTTATTAGAATAAGCCTAGGAATGCACAAAATGCATAAATGTACATCCAATGACACAAACGCACTTGTTCGATGAACTACATTCCTTACGAACGAAAAGCGATTACAATAAGCCTTGGAATGCAAAAAATGACGTAAATTTTCATCCAATAACACAAACGCACTTTTTGGATGAACTACATTCCTTAAGAACTAAAAGTGGTTAGAATAAGCATTGGGATGCACAAATTGACGTAAATATTTATCCAATAGCACAAACACACTTATTGGATGAACCATATTTCTTAAGAACGAAAAGTGATTAAAATAAGTTTTGGGATGCTTAAAATGGCGTAAATATTCTTGCAATGACACAAACACACTTATTGGATGAAATACTTTCCTTAAGAATGAAAAGTGATTAGAATAAGCATTGGGATGCACAAAATGACGTAAATGTTCAGCCAATTACACAAACGTACTTATTGGATGAACTACATTCCTTAACATCGAAAAGTGATTAGCGTAAGCCTTGGGATGCACAAAATGACGTAAATGTTCATCCAATGACACAAACACACTTATTGGATGAAATGCTTTCCTTAAGGATGAAAAGTGATCAGAATAAGCCTTGGGATTCACAAAATGACGTAAATGTTCATCCAATGACACAAACGCACTTATCGGATGAACTACATTCCTTAAGAATCAAAAGTCATTAGAATAAGCCATGGGATGCACAAAATGACGTAAATGTTCATCGAATAAAAAAAACACACGTATTGGATGAAGAATATTGGTTAAGAACGAAAATGGATTATAATAAGCCTTGGAGTGCACAAAATGACGTAAATCTTAAATTAATGACACAAACGCACTTATTGGATGAACAACATTAGTTAAGAAGAAAACGTGAGTGGAATAAGCCTTGGGATGCACAAAATGATGTAAATGTTCATGCAATGACACAAACGCACTTATTGGATGAACTACATTGCATAAGAACGAAAAGTGATTAGAATAAGCCTTGGGATGCACAAAATAATGTAAATGTTCATCTCATGACACAAACGCACTTATTGGATGAACTAAATTCCTTTATAACGAAAAGAGATTACAATAAGCCTTGGGATGCACCAAATGACGTAAATGTTAAATTAATGACATCAACACAATTAATGGATGAACAACATTAGTTAAATGAAAAGTTATTAGAATAAGCCTAGGAATGCACAAAATGCATAAATGTTCATCCAATGACACAAACGCACTTGTTGGATGAACTACATTCCTTATGTACGAAAAGTGATTAGAATAAGCCTTGGAATGCATAAAATGACGTAAATGTTCATCCAATGACACAAACGCACTTGTTGGATGAACTACATTCCTTACGAACGAAAAGCGATTAGAATAAGCCTTGGAATGCATAAAATGACGTAAATGTACATCCAATGACACAAACGCACTTGTTGGATGAACTACATTCCTTAAGAACTAAAAGTGATTAGAATAAGCATTGGGATGCACAAATTGACGTAAATGTTCATCCAATAGCACAAACACACTTATTGGATGAACCATATTTCTTAAGAACGAAAAGTGATTAAAATAAGTCTTGGGATGCACAAAATGGCGTAAATGTTCGTCCAATGACACAAAAACACTTATTGGATGAAATACTTTCCTTAAGAATGAAAAGTGATTAGAATAAGCCTTGGAGTGCATAAAATGACGTAAATGTTAAATTAATGACACAAACGCACTTATTGGTTGAACAACATTAGTTAAGAAGAAAAAGTGAGTGGAATAAGCCTTGGGATGCACAAAATGATGTAAATGTTCATGCAATGACACAAACGCACTTGTTGGATGAACTACATTCCTTAAGAACGAAAAATGATTAGAATAAGCCTTGGGATGCACAAAATGACATAAATGTTCATCCAATTACACAAACGAACTTATTGGATGAACTACATTTCTTTAACAACGAAAAGTGATTAGAGTAAGCCTTGGGATGCATAAAATGACGTAACTGTTCACCAAATTACACAAACGCACTTATTGGATGAACAACATTCTTTAACAACGAAAAGCGAGTAGAATAAGCGTTGGGATGCACAAAATGACGTAAATGTTCATCCAATTACACAAACGCACTTATCGGATGAACTACATTCCTTAAGAATCAAAAGTGATTAGAATAAGCCATGGGATGCGCAAAATGACGTAAATGTTCATCGAATGACAAAAACACACTTATTGGATGAAGAACATTGGTTAAGAACGAAAATGAATTACAATAAGCATTGGAATGCACAAAATGACGTAATTGTTAAATTAATCACACAAACGCACTTATTGGATGAACAACATTAGTTAAGAACAAAAAGTGATTGGAATAAGCCTTTGGGTGCACAAAATGACGTAAATGTTCATGCATTGACAGAAACGCACTTGTTGGATGAACTATATTTCTTAAGAACGAAAAGTGATTAGAATAAGCCTTGGGATGCACAAAATGACGTAAATGTGCATCCAATGACACAAACGCACTTATTGGATGAACTACATTCCTTATGAATGAAAAGTTATTAGATTAAGCTTTGAGATGCACAAAATGACTTAAATGTTCATCCAATGACACAAAATCACTTATTGGATGAACTACATTCCATAATAATGAAAAGATATTAGAATAACCCTTTGGGATGCACAAAATGACATAAATGTTAATCCAATGACACAAACGCACTTATTGGATGAACAACATTAGTTAAGAACAAAAAGTGATTGTAATAAGCCTTAGGATGCACAAAATGACGTAAATGTTCATCCAATGACACAAACGCACGTGTTGGATGAACTACATTCCTTACGAACGAAAAGTGATTAGAGTAAGCCTTAAGATGCACAAAATTAAGTAAATGTTCATCCAATGACACAAACGCACTTATTGGATGAACTAAATTCCTTAAGAATGAAAAGTGATTAGAATAAGCCTTGGGATGCACAGAATGAAGTAAATGTTCAACCAATAACAGAAACGCACTTATTGGATGAACTACATTCCTTAAGAATGAAAAGTGATTAGAATAAGCCATGGGATGCATAAAATTACGTAAATGTTCATCCAATTACACAAACGCACTTATTGCATGAACAACATTCCTTACGAACGAAAAGCGAGTAGAATAAGCGTTGGGATGCACAAAATGGCGTCAATGTTAAATTAATGACACAAAAGCACTTATTGGATGAACAACATTAGTTAAGAATGAAAAGTGATTAGAATAAGCCTTGTGATTCACAAAATGACGTAAATGTTCATCCAATGACACAAACGCACTTATCGGATGAACTACATTCCTTAAGAATCAAAAGTCATTACAAAAACCCTTGGGATGCACAAAATAACTTAAATGTTCATCCAATGACACAAACACACTTATTGGATGAAGAACATTCCTTAAGAACGAAAAGTGATTAGAATAAGCCTTGGAATGGACAAAATGATGTAGATGTTCATGCAATGACACAAACGCACTTTATGGATGAACTACATTCCTTATGAACGAAAAGTGATTAGAATAAGCCTTGGAATGCACAAAATGACATAAATCTTCATCCAATGACACAAACATACTTATTGGATGAACTACATTCCTTAAGAACAAAAAGTGATAAGAGTAAGCCTTGGGATGCATAAAATGACGTAAATGTTCATCCAATGACACAAACACACTTATTGGATGAAATACATTCTTTAAGAATGAAAAGTGATTAGAATAAGGCTTGGGATGCACAAAATGACGTAAATGTTCATCCAATGACACAAACGCACTTATCGGATGAACTACATTGCTTAAGAATCAAAAGTCATTAGAATAAGCCATGGGATGCAAAAAATGACGTAAATGGTCATCGAATGAGAAAAACACACTAATTCGATGAAGAACATTGGTTAAGAACGAAAATGGATTACAATAAGCCTTGGAATGCACAAAATGACGTCAATGTTAAATTAATGACACAAACGCACTTATTGGAAGAACAACATTAGTTAAGAACAAAACGTGATTGGAATAAGCCTTGGGATGCAGATGACGTAAATGTTCATGCAATGACACAAACGCACTTATTGCATGAACTACATTCCTTAAGAACAAAAAAGTGATTAGAGTAAGTGTTGGGATGCATAAAATGACGTAAATGTTCATGCAATGACACAAACGCACTTATTGGATAATCAACATCAGTTGAGAACGAAAATGGTTTAGAATAAGGCTTGGGATGCACAAAATGGCGCAAAGTTCATCCAATGAAACAAACGCCCTTATTGGATTAACAACATTGGTTGAGAACGAAAATGGTTTAGAATCAGCCTTGGGATGCAGAAAATGGCTAAGTGTTCATCCAATGACACACACGCACTTATTAAACAAACAACATCGGTTGAGAACGAAAATGGTTTAGAATAAGGCTTCGGATGCACAAAATGGCGTAAATGTTTATCCAATGAGACAAACGCACTTCTTGGAAGAAGAACATTGGTTGAGAACGAAAATGGATTAGAATAAGCCTTGGGATGCACAAAATGGCGTAAATGTTCATCCAATGACACAAACACACTTATTGCATGAACTACATTCCTTTAGAACGAAAAGTGATTACAAGAAGCCTTGGGATACACAAAATGACGTAAATGTTCATCCAATGACACAAACGCACTTATTGGATGAACTACATTCCTTATGAATGAAAAGTCATTAGATTAAGCCTTGAGATGCACAAAATGACTTAAATGTTCATCCAATGACACAAAATCACTTATTGGATGAACTACATTCCATAAGAATGAAAAGATATTAGAATAACCCTTTGGGATGCACAAAAGGACATAAATGTTAATCCAACGACACAAACGCACTTATTGGATGAACTACATTCCTTAAGAACGAAAAGTGATTTGAATAAGCTTGAGGATTCACAAAATGATATAAATGTTAAATTAATGACACAAACGCACTTATTGGATAAACATCATTAGGTAAGAATGAAAAGTGATTAGAATAAGCCTTGTGATGCACAAAATGACGTAAATAGTCATCCAATGACACAAACGCACTTATCGGATGAACTACATTACTTAAGAATCAAAAGTCATTAGAATATGCCTTGGGATGCACAAAATGACGTAAATGTTCATCAAATGACGAAAACACACTTATTGGATGAAGAACATTGCTTAAGAACGAAAATGGGTTACAATAAGCCTTGGAATGCACAAAATGACGTAAATGTTAAATTAATTACACAAACGCACTTATTGGATGAACAACATTAGTTAAGAACAAAAAGTGATTGTAATAAGCCTTGGGATGCACAAAATGACGTAAATGTTAAATTAATGACACAAAAGCACTTATTGGATGAACAACATTCGTTAAGAATGAAAAGTGATTAGAATAAGCTTTGTGATTCACAAAATGACGTAAATGTTCATCCAATGACACAAACGCACTTATCGGATGAACTACATTCCTTAAGAATCAAAAGTCATTAGAATAAGCCTTGGGATGCACAAAATAACTTAAATGTTCATCCAATGACCCAAACGCATTTATTGGATGAACTACAATCCTTAAAAAGAAAAAGTGACTAGAATAAGATTTGGGATACACAAAATGACGTAAATGTTCATCCAATGACACGAACGCATTTATTGGATGAAATACTTTCCTTAAGAACAAAAAAAGATTAGAATACGCCTTGGGTTGCACAAAATGATATAACTGTTAAATTAATGACACAAATGCACTTGTTGGATGAACAACATTAGTTAAGAATGAAAAGTGATTAGAATAAGCCTTGTAATGCACAAAATGACGTAAATGTTCATCCAATGACAAAAACGCACTAATCGGATGAACTACATTCCATAAGAATCAAAAGTCATCAGAATAAGCCTTGGGATGCACAAAATGACGTAAATGTTCGTTAAATGACACAAACGCACTTATTGGATGAAAAACATTGGGTAAGAATGAAAATGGATTACAATAAGACTTGGAACGCACAAAATAACGTAAATGTTAAATGAATGACACAAACGCACTTATTGCATGAACATCATTAGTTAACAACAAAAAGTGATTGGAATAAGCCTTGGGATGCACAAAATGATGTAAATGTTCATGCAATGACACAAACGCACTTGTTGGATGACCTATATTACTTAACAACGAAAAGTGATTAGAATAAGCCTTGGGATGCACACAATGACGTAAATATTGATGCAATGACACAAACGCACTTTTTGGATGAACTACATTCCTTAAGAACAAAAAGTGGTTAGAATAATCCTTGGGGTGCACAAAATGGCTAAATCTTCATCCAATGACACAAACGCACTTATTGGACAAACAACATCGCTTGAGAACGAAAATTGTTTAGAGTAAGGCTTGGGATGCACAAAATGGTGTAAATTTTCATCCAATGACACAAACCCACTTATTGGATAAACAACATTGGTTGAGAACGAAAATGGATTAGAATGAGCCTCGAAATGCACAAAATGGCGTAAATGTTCATCCAATGACACAAACACACTTATTACATGAACTACATTCCTAAAGAACGAAGAGTGATTCGAATAAGCCTGAGGATGCACAAAATGACGTAAATGTTCATCCAATGACACAAACGCACTTATTTGATGAAGTACATTCCTTAAGAATGAAAAGTGATTAGCATAAGACTTGGGATGCAGAAAATGACGTAAATGTTCATCCAATGACACAAACGCACTTATTAGATGAACTACATTCCTTAAAAAGAAAAAGTGATTAGAATAAGCGTTGGGATGCACAAAATGACGTAAATGTTCATCCAATGACACAAACGCACTTATTGGATGAAATACATTCCTTAAGAATGAAAATTGATTAGAATAAGCCTTGGGATGCACAAAATGATGTAAATGTTCATCCAATGACACAAACTCACTTATTGCATGAACTACATTCCTTAAAAACGAAAAGTGATTACAATAAGCCTTGGGATGCACAAAATGACGTAAATGTTCATCCAATGACACAAACGCACTTATTGGATGAACTACATTCCTTAAGAATGAAAAGTGATTAGAATAAGCCTTGGGATGCACAAAATGACATAAATGTTCATCCAATGACAAAAACTCACTTATTGGATGAACTATCTTCCTTAAGAACGAAAAGTGATTAGAATAAGTCTTGGGATGCACAGAATAACGTAAATGTTCATCCAATAACAGAAACGCACTTATTGGATGAACTACATTCCTGAAGAATTAAAAGATATTAGAAAAACCATTGGGATGCTCAAAATGACGTAAATGTTCATCCAATGACACAAACTCACTTATTGGACAAACAACATCGCTTGAGAACGAAAATTGTTTAGAATAAGGCTTGGGATGCACAAAATGGCGTAAATTTTCATCCAATGACACAAACCCACTTATTGGATAAACAACATTGGTTGAGAACGAAAATGGATTAGAATGAGCCTCGGGATGCACAAAATGGCGTAAAAGTTCATCCAATGACACAAACACACTTATTACATGAATTACATTCCTTAAGAACGAAGAGTGATTCGAATAAGCCTGAGGATGCACAAAATGACGTAAATGTTCATCCAATGACACAAACGCACTTATTTGATGATATACATTCCTTAAGAATGAAAAGTGATTAGAATAAGACTTGGGATGCAGCAAATGACGTAAATGTTCATTCAATGACACAAACTCACTTATTGCATGAACTACATTCCTTAAGAAAGAAAAGTGAATAGAATAAGCCTTGGGATGCACAGAATGACGTAAATGTTCATCCAATAACAGAAACGCACTTATTGGATGAACTACATTCCTTAAGAATGAAAAGATATTAGAATAACCCTTGGGATGCACAAAATGACTTAAATGTTCATTCAATGACACAAATGCACTTATTGGATAAACAACATCAGTTGAGAACGAAAATGGTTTAGAATAAGGATTGGGTTGCACAAAATGGCGTAATTGTTCATCCAATGACACAAACGCAATTATTGGATGAACAACATTGGTTGAGAACAAAAATGGATTAGATTACGCCTTGGGATGCACAAAATGGCGTAAATGTGAATCCAATGACACAAACACACTTATTGGATGAACTACATTCCTTAAGAACGAAAAGTGATTAGTAAAAGCCTTGGGATGCACAAAATGACATAAATGTTCATCCAATGACAAAAACTCACTTATTGGATGAACTACATTCCTTAAAAAGAAAAATTGATTAGAATAAGCGTTGGGATGCACAAAATGACGTAAATGTTCATCCAATGACCCAAACGCACTTATTGGATGAACTACATTCCTTAAGAATGAAAAGTGATTAGAATAAGCCTTGGGATGCACAAAATGACATAAATGTTCATCCAATGACAAAAACTCACTTATTGGATGAACTATCTTCCTTAAGAACGAAAAGTGATTAGAATAAGCCTTGGGATGCACAGAATAACGTAAATGTTCATCCAATGACCCAAACGCACTTATTGGATGAACTACATTCCTTAAAAATGAAAAGTGATTAGAATAAGCCTTGGGATGCACAAAATGACATAAATGTTCATCCAATGACAAAAACTCACTTATTGGATGAACTATCTTCCTTAAGAACGAAAAGTGATTAGAATAAGCCTTGGGATGCACAGAATAACGTAAATGTTCATCCAATAACAGAAACGCAATTATTGGATGAACTTTGTTCCTTAAGTACAAAAAGTGATTAGAATTAGCCTTGGGATTCACAAAATGACGGAAATGTTCTTCCAATGACACAAAATGACGTAAATGTTAAATTAATGACACAAACACACTTATTGGATGAACTACATTCCTTAAGTACGAAAAGTGATTAGAATAAGCCTTGCGATGCACAAAATGACGTAAATGTTCATCCAATGACACAAATGCACTTATTGGATGAACTACATTCCTTAAGTACGAAAAGTGATTAGAATAAGCCTTGTGATTCACAAAATGACGTAAATGTTAAATTAATGACACAAACACACTTATTGGATGAACTGCATTCCTTAAGTACGAAAAGTGATTATACTAAGCCTTGGGATGCACAAAATGACGTAAATATTTATCCAATGACACAACTGCAGTTATTGGATGAACTTCATTCCTTAAGTACAAAAAGTGATTAGAATAAGCTTTGGGATGCATAAAATGACGGAAATGTTCATCCAATGACACAAATGCACTTATTGGATGAACTACATTCCTTAAGTACGAAAAGTGATTAGAATAAGCCTTGGGGTGCACAAAATGACCTAGATGTTAATTTAATGACACAAACGCGCATATTGGATGAACTACATTCCTTAAGTACGAAAAGTGATTAGAATAAGCCTTGGGATGCACAAAATGACGTAAATGTTTATCCAATGACACAAATGCACTTATTGGATGAACTTCATTCATTATGTACGAAAAGTGATTAGAATAAGCCTTGGGATTCACAAAATGACTAAATGTTAAATTAATGACACAAACGCACTTATTGGATGAACTACATTCCTTATGTACGAAAAGTGATTAGAATACGCCTTGGGGTGCACAAAATGACCTAGATGTTAATTTAATGACACAAACTCGCATATTGGATGAACTACATTCCTTAAGTACGAAAAGTGATTAGAATAAGCCTTGCGTTGCACAAAATGACGTAAATGTTCATCCAATGACACAAATGCACTTATTGGATGAACTACATTCCTTAAGTACGAAAAGTGATTAGAATAAGCCTTGGGATTCACAAAATTCGTAAATGTTAAATTAATGACACAAACGCGCTTATTGGTTGAACTACATTCCTTAAGTACGAAAAGTGATTAGAATAAGCCTTGGGATGCAAAAAATGACGTAAATGTTCTTCCAATGACACAAACGCACTTATTGGATGAACTTTGTTCCTTAAGTACGAAAAGTGATTAGAATTAGCCTTGGGATTCACAAAATGACGTAAATGTTCTTCCAATGACACAAAATGACGTAAATGTTAAATTAATGACACAAACACGCTTATTGGATGAACTACATTCCTTAAGTACGAAAAGTGATTAGAATAAGCCTCGGGATGCAGAAAATGACGTAAATGTTCTTCCAATGACCCAAATGCACTTATTGGATTAATTACATTCCTTAAGTACGAAAAGTGATTAGAATAAGCCTTGGGATGCACAAAATGACGTAAATGTTCTTCCAATGATACAAACGCACTTTTTGGATGAACTTTGTTCCTTAAGTACGAGAAGATATTAGAATTAGCCTTGGGATGCACAAAATGACGTAAATGTTCTTCCAATGACACAAATGCACTTATTGGATGAACTACATTCCTTAAGTTCGAAAAGTGATTAGAATAAGCCTTGGGATTCACAAAATGACGTAAATGTTAAATTAATGACACAAACGCAGTTATTGGATGAACTGCATTCCTTATATACGAAAAGTGATAAGAATAAGCCTTGGGATGCACAAAATGACGTAAATGTTTATCCAATGACACAAATGCACTTATTGGATGAACTACACTCCTTAAGTACGAAAAGTGATTAGAATAAGCCTTGGGATGCACAAAATGACCTAAATGTTAATTTAATGACACAAACGCGCATATTGGATGAACTACATTCCTTAAGTACGAAAAGTGATTAGAATAAGCCTTGGGATGCACAAAATGACGTAAATGTTTATCCAATGACACAAATGCACTTATTGGATGAACTACACTCCTTAAGTACGAAAAGTGATTAGAATAAGCCTTGGGATGCACAAAATGACGTAAATGTTTATCCAATGACACAAATGCACTTATTGGATGAACTTTATTCCTTAAGTACAAAAAGTGATTAGAATAAGCCTTGGGATTCACAAAACGACTAAATGTTAAATTAATGACACAAACGCACTTATTGGATGAACTACATTCCTTAATTACGAAGAGTGATTAGAATAAGCCTTGGGATGCACAAAATGACCTGGATGTTAATTTAATGACACAAACGCACTTATTGGATGAACTACATTCCTTAAGTACGAAGAGTGATTAGAATAAGCCTTGGGATGCACAAAATGACCTAGATGTTAATTTAATGACACAAACGCGCATATTGGATGAACTACATTCCTTAAGTACGAAAAATTATTAGAATAAGCCTTGGGATGCACAAAAATGACGTAAATCTTCATCCAATGACACAAATGCACTTATTGGATGAACTACATTCCTTAAGTACGGAAAGTGATTAGAATAAGCCTTGGGATTCACAAAATGACGTAAATGTTAAATTAATGACACAAACGCGCTATTTTGGATGAACTACATTCCTTAAGTACGAAAAGTGATTAGAATAAGCCTTGGGATGCACAAAATGACGTAAATGTTTATCCAATGACACAAATTTACTTATTGGATGAACTTCATTTCTTAAGTACGAAATGTGATTAGAATAAGCCTTGGGATTCACAAAATGACTAAATGTTAAATTAATGACACAAACGCACTTATTGGATGAACTACATTCCTTAAGTACGAAAAGTGACTAGAATAAGCCTTGGGATGCACAAAATGACCTAGATATTAATTTAATGACACAAACGCGCGTTTATTGGATGAACTACATTCCTTAAGTACGAAAAGTGATTAGAATTAGCCTTGGGATGCACAAAATGACGTAAATGTTAAATTAATGACACAAATATGCTTATTGGATGAACTACATTACTTCAGTACGACAAGTGATTACAATAAGCCTTGGGATGCACAAAATGACCTAAATGTTCTTCCAATGACACAAACGCACTTATTGGATGAACTTTGTTCCTTAAGTTTGAAAAGTGATTAGAATTAGCCTTGGGATTCACAAAATGACGTAAATGTTCTTCCAATGGCACAAAATTGACGTAAATGTTAAATTAATGACACAAACACGCTTATTGGATGAACTACATTCCTTAAGTACGAAAAGTGATTAGAATAAGCCTTGGGATGCACAAAATGACGTAAATGTTCTTCCAATGACACAAATGCACTTATTGGATTAATTACATTCCTTAAGTACGAAAAGTGATTAGAATCAGCCTTGGGATGCACAAAATGACGTAAATGTTCATCCGATGCCACAAATTGACTTATTGGATTAACAACATTCCTTATGTACGAAAAGTGATTAGAATAAGCCTTGGGATGCACAAAATTACGTAAATGTTAAATTAACGACACAAATTTGCTTATTGGATGAACTACATTCCTTCAGTACGAAAAGTGATTAGAATAAGCCTTGGGATTCACAAAATGACGTAAATGTTAAATTAATGACACAAACGCGCTATTTTGGATGAACTACATTCCTTAAGTACGAAAAGTGATTAGAATAAGCCTTGGGATGCACAAAATGACGTAAATGTTTATCCAATGACACAAATTTACTTATTGGATGAACTTCATTTCTTAAGTACGAAATGTGATTAAAATAAGCCTTGGGATTCACAAAATGACTAAATGTTAAATTAATGACACAAACGCACTTATTGGATGAACTACATTCCTTAAGAACGAAAAGTGACTAGAATAAGCCTTGGGATGCACAAAATGACCTAAATGTTAATTTAATGACACAAACGCGCATATTGGATGAACTACATTCCTTAAGTACGAAAAGTGATTAGAATAAGCCTTGGGATGCACAAAATGACGTAAATGTTTATCCAATGACACAAATGCACTTATTGGATGAACTACACTCCTTAAGTACGAAAAGTGATTAGAATAAGCCTTGGGATGCACAAAATGACGTAAATGTTTATCCAATGACACAAATGCACTTATTGGATGAACTTTATTCCTTAAGTACAAAAAGTGATTAGAATAAGCCTTGGGATTCACAAAACGACTAAATGTTAAATTAATGACACAAACGCACTTATTGGATGAACTACATTCCTTAATTACGAAGAGTGATTAGAATAAGCCTTGGGATGCACAAAATGACCTAGATGTTAATTTAATGACACAAACGCACTTATTGGATGAACTACATTCCTTAAGTACGAAGAGTGATTAGAATAAGCCTTGGGATGCACAAAATGACCTAGATGTTAATTTAATGACACAAACGCGCATATTGGATGAACTACATTCCTTAAGTACGAAAAATTATTAGAATAAGCCTTGGGATGCACAAAAATGACGTAAATCTTCATCCAATGACACAAATGCACTTATTGGATGAACTACATTCCTTAAGTACGGAAAGTGATTAGAATAAGCCTTGGGATTCACAAAATGACATAAATGTTAAATTAATGACACAAACGCGCTATTTTGGATGAACTACATTCCTTAAGTACGAAAAGTGATTAGAATAAGCCTTGGGATGCACAAAATGACGTAAATGTTTATCCAATGACACAAATTTACTTATTGGATGAACTTCATTTCTTAAGTACGAAATGTGATTAGAATAAGCCTTGGGATTCACAAAATGACTAAATGTTAAATTAATGACACAAACGCACTTATTGGATGAACTACATTCCTTAAGTACGAAAAGTGACTAGAATAAGCCTTGGGATGCACAAAATGACCTAGATGTTAATTTAATGACACAAACGCGCGTTTATTGGATGAACTACATTCCTTAAGTACGAAAAGTGATTAGAATTAGCCTTGGGATGCACAAAATGACGTAAATGTTAAATTAATGACACAAATTTGATTATTGGATGAACTACATTACTTCAGTACGACAAGTCATTAGAATAAGCCTTGCGATGCACAAAATGACCTAAATGTTCTTCCAATGACACAAACGCACTTATTGGATGAACTTTGTTCCTTAAGTTTGAAAAGTGATTAGAATTAGCCTTGGGATTCACAAAATGACGTAAATGTTCTTCCAATGGCACAAAATTGACGTAAATGTTAAATTAATGACACAAACACGCTTATTGGATGAACTACATTCCTTAAGTACGAAAAGTGATTAGAATAAGCCTTGGGATGCACAAAATGACGTAAATGTTCTTCCAATGACACAAATGCACTTATTGGATTAATTACATTCCTTAAGTACGAAAAGTGATTAGAATCAGCCTTGGGATGCACAAAATGACGTAAATGTTCATCCGATGCCACAAATTGACTTATTGGATTAACAACATTCCTTATGTACGAAAAGTGATTAGAATAAGCCTTGGGATGCACAAAATTACGTAAATGTTAAATTAACGACACAAATTTGCTTATTGGATGAACTACATTCCTTCAGTACGAAAAGTGATTAGAATAAGCCTTGGGATTCACAAAATGACGTAAATGTTAAATTAATGACACAAACGCGCTATTTTGGATGAACTACATTCCTTAAGTACGAAAAGTGATTAGAATAAGCCTTGGGATGCACAAAATGACGTAAATGTTTATCCAATGACACAAATTTACTTATTGGATGAACTTCATTTCTTAAGTACGAAATGTGATTAGAATAAGCCTTGGGATTCACAAAATGACTAAATGTTAAATTAATGACACAAACGCACTTATTGGATGAACTACATTCCTTAAGTACGAAAAGTGACTAGAATAAGCCTTGGGATGCACAAAATGACCTAGATGTTAATTTAATGACACAAACGCGCGTTTATTGGATGAACTACATTCCTTAAGTACGAAAAGTGATTAGAATTAGCCTTGGGATGCACAAAATGACGTAAATGTTAAATTAATGACACAAATTTGATTATTGGATGAACTACATTACTTCAGTACGACAAGTCATTAGAATAAGCCTTGCGATGCACAAAATGACCTAAATGTTCTTCCAATGACACAAACGCACTTATTGGATGAACTTTGTTCCTTAAGTTTGAAAAGTGATTAGAATTAGCCTTGGGATTCACAAAATGACGTAAATGTTCTTCCAATGGCACAAAATTGACGTAAATGTTAAATTAATGACACAAACACGCTTATTGGATGAACTACATTCCTTAAGTACGAAAAGTGATTAGAATAAGCCTTGGGATGCACAAAATGACGTAAATGTTCTTCCAATGACACAAATGCACTTATTGGATTAATTACATTCCTTAAGTACGAAAAGTGATTAGAATCAGCCTTGGGATGCACAAAATGACGTAAATGTTCATCCGATGCCACAAATTGACTTATTGGATTAACAACATTCCTTATGTACGAAAAGTGATTAGAATAAGCCTTGGGATGCACAAAATTACGTAAATGTTAAATTAACGACACAAATTTGCTTATTGGATGAACTACATTCCTTCAGTACGAAAAGTGATTAGAATAAGCCTTGGGATTCACAAAATGACGTAAATGTTAAATTAATGACACAAACGCGCTATTTTGGATGAACTACATTCCTTAAGTACGAAAAGTGATTAGAATAAGCCTTGGGATGCACAAAATGACGTAAATGTTTATCCAATGACACAAATTTACTTATTGGATGAACTTCATTTCTTAAGTACGAAATGTGATTAAAATAAGCCTTGGGATTCACAAAATGACTAAATGTTAAATTAATGACACAAACGCACTTATTGGATGAACTACATTCCTTAAGAACGAAAAGTGACTAGAATAAGCCTTGGGATGCACAAAATGACCTAAATGTTAATTTAATGACACAAACGCGCATATTGGATGAACTACATTCCTTAAGTACGAAAAGTGATTAGAATAAGCATTGGGATGCACAAAATGACGTAAATGTTTATCCAATGACACAAATGCACTTATTGGATGAACTTTATTCCTTAAGTACAAAAAGTGATTAGAATAAGCCTTGGGATTCACAAAACGACTAAATGTTAAATTAATGACACAAACGCACTTATTGGATGAACTACATTCCTTAATTACGAAGAGTGATTAGAATAAGCCTTGGGATGCACAAAATGACCTAGATGTTAATTTAATGACACAAACGCACTTATTGGATGAACTACATTCCTTAAGTACGAAGAGTGATTAGAATAAGCCTTGGGATGCACAAAATGACCTAGATGTTAATTTAATGACACAAACGCGCATATTGGATGAACTACATTCCTTAAGTACGAAAAATTATTAGAATAAGCCTTGGGATGCACAAAAATGACGTAAATCTTCATCCAATGACACAAATGCACTTATTGGATGAACTACATTCCTTAAGTACGGAAAGTGATTAGAATAAGCCTTGGGATTCACAAAATGACGTAAATGTTAAATTAATGACACAAACGCGCTATTTTGGATGAACTACATTCCTTAAGTACGAAAAGTGATTAGAATAAGCCTTGGGATGCACAAAATGACGTAAATGTTTATCCAATGACACAAATTTACTTATTGGATGAACTTCATTTCTTAAGTACGAAATGTGATTAGAATAAGCCTTGGGATTCACAAAATGACTAAATGTTAAATTAATGACACAAACGCACTTATTGGATGAACTACATTCCTTAAGTACGAAAAGTGACTAGAATAAGCCTTGGGATGCACAAAATGACCTAGATATTAATTTAATGACACAAACGCGCGTTTATTGGATGAACTACATTCCTTAAGTACGAAAAGTGATTAGAATTAGCCTTGGGATGCACAAAATGACGTAAATGTTAAATTAATGACACAAATATGCTTATTGGATGAACTACATTACTTCAGTACGACAAGTGATTACAATAAGCCTTGGGATGCACAAAATGACCTAAATGTTCTTCCAATGACACAAACGCACTTATTGGATGAACTTTGTTCCTTAAGTTTGAAAAGTGATTAGAATTAGCCTTGGGATTCACAAAATGACGTAAATGTTCTTCCAATGGCACAAAATTGACGTAAATGTTAAATTAATGACACAAACACGCTTATTGGATGAACTACATTCCTTAAGTACGAAAAGTGATTAGAATAAGCCTTGGGATGCACAAAATGACGTAAATGTTCTTCCAATGACACAAATGCACTTATTGGATTAATTACATTCCTTAAGTACGAAAAGTGATTAGAATCAGCCTTGGGATGCACAAAATGACGTAAATGTTCATCCGATGCCACAAATTGACTTATTGGATTAACAACATTCCTTATGTACGAAAAGTGATTAGAATAAGCCTTGGGATGCACAAAATTACGTAAATGTTAAATTAACGACACAAATTTGCTTATTGGATGAACTACATTCCTTCAGTACGAAAAGTGATTAGAATAAGCCTTGGGATTCACAAAATGACGTAAATGTTAAATTAATGACACAAACGCGCTATTTTGGATGAACTACATTCCTTAAGTACGAAAAGTGATTAGAATAAGCCTTGGGATGCACAAAATGACGTAAATGTTTATCCAATGACACAAATTTACTTATTGGATGAACTTCATTTCTTAAGTACGAAATGTGATTAAAATAAGCCTTGGGATTCACAAAATGACTAAATGTTAAATTAATGACACAAACGCACTTATTGGATGAACTACATTCCTTAAGAACGAAAAGTGACTAGAATAAGCCTTGGGATGCACAAAATGACCTAAATGTTAATTTAATGACACAAACGCGCATATTGGATGAACTACATTCCTTAAGTACGAAAAGTGATTAGAATAAGCCTTGGGATGCACAAAATGACGTAAATGTTTATCCAATGACACAAATGCACTTATTGGATGAACTACACTCCTTAAGTACGAAAAGTGATTAGAATAAGCCTTGGGATGCACAAAATGACGTAAATGTTTATCCAATGACACAAATGCACTTATTGGATGAACTTTATTCCTTAAGTACAAAAAGTGATTAGAATAAGCCTTGGGATTCACAAAACGACTAAATGTTAAATTAATGACACAAACGCACTTATTGGATGAACTACATTCCTTAATTACGAAGAGTGATTAGAATAAGCCTTGGGATGCACAAAATGACCTAGATGTTAATTTAATGACACAAACGCACTTATTGGATGAACTACATTCCTTAAGTACGAAGAGTGATTAGAATAAGCCTTGGGATGCACAAAATGACCTAGATGTTAATTTAATGACACAAACGCGCATATTGGATGAACTACATTCCTTAAGTACGAAAAATTATTAGAATAAGCCTTGGGATGCACAAAAATGACGTAAATCTTCATCCAATGACACAAATGCACGTATTGGATGAACTACATTCCTTAAGTACGGAAAGTGATTAGAATAAGCCTTGGGATTCACAAAATGACGTAAATGTTAAATTAATGACACAAACGCGCTATTTTGGATGAACTACATTCCTTAAGTACGAAAAGTGATTAGAATAAGCCTTGGGATGCACAAAATGACGTAAATGTTTATCCAATGACACAAATTTACTTATTGGATGAACTTCATTTCTTAAGTACGAAATGTGATTAGAATAAGCCTTGGGATTCACAAAATGACTAAATGTTAAATTAACGACACAAACGCACTTATTGGATGAACTACATTCCTTAAGTACGAAAAGTGACTAGAATAAGCCTTGGGATGCACAAAATGACTTAGATGTTAATTTAATGACACAAACGCGCGTTTATTGGATGAACTACATTCCTTAAGTACGAAAAGTGATTAGAATTAGCCTTGGGATGCACAAAATGACGTAAATGTTAAATTAATAACACAAATTTGCTTATTGGATGAACTACATTACTTCAGTACGACAAGTGATTAGAATAAGCCTTGGGATGCACAAAATGACCTAAATGTTCTTCCAATGACACAAACGCACTTATTGGATGAACTTTGTTCCTTAAGTACGAAAAGTGATTAGAATTAGCCTTGGGATTCACAAAATGACGTAAATGTTCTTCCAATGACACAAAATTGACGTAAATGTTAAATTAATGACACAAACACGCTTATTGGATGAACTACATTCCTTAAGTACGAAAAGTGATTAGAATAAGCCTTGGGATGCACAAAATGACGTAAATGTTCTTCCAATGACACAAATGCACTTATTGGATTAATTACGTTCCTTAAGTACGAAAAGTGATTAGAATCAGCCTTGGGATGCACAAAATGACGTAAATGTTCATCCGATGCCACAAATTGACTTATTGGATTAACAACATTCCTTATGTACGAAAAGTGATTAGAATAAGCCTTGGGATGCACAAAATTACGTAAATGTTAAATTAACGACACAAATTTGCTTATTGGATGAACTACATTCCTTCAGTACGAAAAGTGATTAGAATAAGCCTTGGGATTCACAAAATGACGTAAATGTTAAATTAATGACACAAACGCGCTATTTTGGATGAACTACATTCCTTAAGTACGAAAAGTGATTAGAATAAGCCTTGGGATGCACAAAATGACGTAAATGTTTATCCAATGACACAAATTTACTTATTGGATGAACTTCATTTCTTAAGTACGAAATGTGATTAGAATAAGCCTTGGGATTCACAAAATGACTAAATGTTAAATTAATGACACAAACGCACTTATTGGATGAACTACATTCCTTAAGTACGAAAAGTGACTAGAATAAGCCTTGGGATGCACAAAATGACCTAGATGTTAATTTAATGACACAAACGCGCGTTTATTGGATGAACTACATTCCTTAAGTACGAAAAGTGATTAGAATTAGCCTTGGGATGCACAAAATGACGTAAATGTTAAATTAATGACACAAATTTGATTATTGGATGAACTACATTACTTCAGTACGACAAGTCATTAGAATAAGCCTTGCGATGCACAAAATGACCTAAATGTTCTTCCAATGACACAAACGCACTTATTGGATGAACTTTGTTCCTTAAGTTTGAAAAGTGATTAGAATTAGCCTTGGGATTCACAAAATGACGTAAATGTTCTTCCAATGGCACAAAATTGACGTAAATGTTAAATTAATGACACAAACACGCTTATTGGATGAACTACATTCCTTAAGTACGAAAAGTGATTAGAATAAGCCTTGGGATGCACAAAATGACGTAAATGTTCTTCCAATGACACAAATGCACTTATTGGATTAATTACATTCCTTAAGTACGAAAAGTGATTAGAATCAGCCTTGGGATGCACAAAATGACGTAAATGTTCATCCGATGCCACAAATTGACTTATTGGATTAACAACATTCCTTATGTACGAAAAGTGATTAGAATAAGCCTTGGGATGCACAAAATTACGTAAATGTTAAATTAACGACACAAATTTGCTTATTGGATGAACTACATTCCTTCAGTACGAAAAGTGATTAGAATAAGCCTTGGGATTCACAAAATGACGTAAATGTTAAATTAATGACACAAACGCGCTATTTTGGATGAACTACATTCCTTAAGTACGAAAAGTGATTAGAATAAGCCTTGGGATGCACAAAATGACGTAAATGTTTATCCAATGACACAAATTTACTTATTGGATGAACTTCATTTCTTAAGTACGAAATGTGATTAGAATAAGCCTTGGGATTCACAAAATGACTAAATGTTAAATTAATGACACAAACGCACTTATTGGATGAACTACATTCCTTAAGTACGAAAAGTGACTAGAATAAGCCTTGGGATGCACAAAATGACCTAGATGTTAATTTAATGACACAAACGCGCGTTTATTGGATGAACTACATTCCTTAAGTACGAAAAGTGATTAGAATTAGCCTTGGGATGCACAAAATGACGTAAATGTTAAATTAATGACACAAATTTGATTATTGGATGAACTACATTACTTCAGTACGACAAGTCATTAGAATAAGCCTTGCGATGCACAAAATGACCTAAATGTTCTTCCAATGACACAAACGCACTTATTGGATGAACTTTGTTCCTTAAGTTTGAAAAGTGATTAGAATTAGCCTTGGGATTCACAAAATGACGTAAATGTTCTTCCAATGGCACAAAATTGACGTAAATGTTAAATTAATGACACAAACACGCTTATTGGATGAACTACATTCCTTAAGTACGAAAAGTGATTAGAATAAGCCTTGGGATGCACAAAATGACGTAAATGTTCTTCCAATGACACAAATGCACTTATTGGATTAATTACATTCCTTAAGTACGAAAAGTGATTAGAATCAGCCTTGGGATGCACAAAATGACGTAAATGTTCATCCGATGCCACAAATTGACTTATTGGATTAACAACATTCCTTATGTACGAAAAGTGATTAGAATAAGCCTTGGGATGCACAAAATTACGTAAATGTTAAATTAACGACACAAATTTGCTTATTGGATGAACTACATTCCTTAAGTACGAAAAGTGATTAGAATAAGCCTTGGGTTGCACAAAATGACGTAAATGTTCTTCCAATGACACAAATGCACTTATTGGATTAATTACATTCCTTAAGTACGAAAAGTGATTAGAATCAGCCTTGGGATGCACAAAATGACGTAAATGTTCATCCGATGCCACAAATTGACTATTGGATTAACAACATTCCTTATGTACGAAAAGTGATTAGAATAAGCCTTGGGATGCACAAAATTACGTAAATGTTAAATTAACGACACAAATTTGCTTATTGGATGAACTACATTCCTTCAGTACGAAAAGTGATTAGAATAAGCCTTGGGATTCACAAAATGACGTAAATGTTAAATTAATGACACAAACGCGCTATTTTGGATGAACTACATTCCTTAAGTACGAAAAGTGATTAGAATAAGCCTTGGGATGCACAAAATGACGTAAATGTTTATCCAATGACACAAATTTACTTATTGGATGAACTTCATTTCTTAAGTACGAAATGTGATTAAAATAAGCCTTGGGATTCACAAAATGACTAAATGTTAAATTAATGACACAAACGCACTTATTGGATGAACTACATTCCTTAAGAACGAAAAGTGACTAGAATAAGCCTTGGGATGCACAAAATGACCTACATGTTAATTTAATGACACAAACACGCGTTTATTGGATGAACTACATTCCTTAAGTACGAAAAGTGATTAGAATTAGCTTTGGGATGCACAAAATGACGTAAATGTTAAATTAATGACACAAATTTGCTTATTGGATGAACTACATTCCTTCAGTACGACAAGTGATTAGAATAAGCCTTGGGATGCACAAAATGACCTAAATGTTAATTTAATGACACAAACGCGCATATTGGATGAACTACATTCCTTAAGTACGAAAAGTGATTAGAATAAGCCTTGGGATGCACAAAATGACGTAAATGTTCATCCAATGACACAAATGCACTTATTGGATGAACTACATTCCTTAAGTACGAAAAGTGATTAGAATAAGCCTTGGGATTGACAAAATGTCGTAAATGTTAAACTAATGACACAAACGCGCTTATTGGTTGAGCTACATAACTTATTTACGAAAAGTGATTAGAATAAGCCTTGGGATGCACAAAATGACGTAAATGTTCTTCCAATGACACAAACGCACTTATTGGATGAACTTTGTTCCTTAAGTACGAAAAGTGATTAGAATTAGCCTTGGGATTCACAAAATGACGTAAATGTTCTTCCAATGACACAAAATGACGTAAATGTTAAATTAATGACACAAACACGCTTATTGGATGAACTACATTCCTTAAGTACGAAAAGTGATTAGAATAAGCCTTGGGATGCACAAAATGACGTAAATGTTTATCCAATGACACAAATGCACATATTGGATGAACTTCATTCCTTAAGTACGAAAAGTGATTAGAATAAGCCTTGGGATTCACAAAACGACTAAATGTTAAATTAATGACACAAACGCTCTTATTGGATGAACTACATTCCTTAAGTACGAAGAGTGATTACAATAAGCCTTGGGATGCACAAAATGACCTAGATGTTAATTTAATGACACAAACGCGCATATTGGATGAACTACATTCCTTAAGTACGAAAAGTGATTAGAATAAGCCTTGGGATGCACAAAATGACGTAAATGTTCATCCAATAACACAAATGCACTTATTGGATGAACTACATTCCTTAAGTACGAAAAGTGATTAGAATAAGCCTTGGGATTCACAAAATAACGTAAATGTTACATTAATGACACAAACGCGCTATTTTGGATGAACTACATTCCTTAAGTACGAAATGTGATTAGAATAAGCCTTGGGATTCACAAAATGACTAAATGTTAAATTAATGACACAAACGCACTTATTGGATGAACTACATTCCTTAAGTACGAAAAGTGACTAGAATAAGCCTTAAGATGCACAAAATGACCTAGATGTTAATTTAATGACACAAACGCGCTTATTGGATGAACTATATTCCTTAAGTACGAAAAGTGATTAGAATTAGCCTTGGGATGCACAAAATGACGTAAATGTTAAATTAATGACACAAATTTGCTTATTGGATGAACTACATTCCTTCAGTACGACAAGTGATTAGAATAAGCCTTGGGATGCACAAAATGACCTAAATGTTAATTTAATGACACAAACGCGCATATTGGATGAACTACATTCCTTAAGTACGAAAAGTGATTAGAATAAGCCTTGGGATGCACAAAATGACGTAAATGTTCATCCAATGACACAAATGCACTTATTGGATGAACTACATTCCTTATGTACGAAAAGTGATTAGAATAAGCCTTGGGATTCACAAAATGACGTAAATGTTAAACTAATGACACAAACGCAGTTATTGGATGAACTGCATTCCTTATCTACGAAAAGTGATTAGAATAAGCCTTGGGATGCACAAAATGACGTAAATGTTCTTCCAATGACAGAAACGCACTTATTGGATGAACTTTGTTCCTTAAGTACGAAAAGTGATTAGAATTAGCCTTGGGATTCACAAAATGACGTAAATGTTCTTCCAATGACACAAAATGACGTAAATGTTAAATTAATGACACAAACACGCTTATTGGATGAACTACATTCCTTAAGTACGAAAAGTGATTAGAATAAGCCTTGGGATGCACAAAATGACGTAAATGTTCTTCCAATGACACAAATGCACTTATTGGATTAATTACATTCCTTAAGTACGAAAAGTGATTAGAATAAGCCTTGGGATGCACAAAATGACGTAAATGTTCTTCCAATGACACAAACGTACTTTTTGGATGAACTTTGTTCCTTAAGTACGAAAAGTGATTAGAATTAGCCTTGGGATTCACAAAATGACGTAAATGTTCTTCCAATGACACAAAGTGACGTAAATGTTAAATTAATGACACAAACACGCTTATTGGATGAACTACATTCGTTAAGTACGAAAAGTGATTAGAATAAGTCTTGGGATGCTAAAAATGACGTAAATGTTCTTCCAATGACACAAATGCACTTATTGGATTAATTACATTCCTTAAGTACGAAAAGTGATTAGAATCAGCCTTGGGATGCACAAAATGACGTAAATGTTCATCCCATGCCACAAATTGACTTATTGGATTAACAACATTCCTTATGTACGAAAAGTGATTAGAATAAGCCTTGGAATGCACAAAATTACGTAAATGTTAAATTAACGACACACATTTGCTTATTGGATAAACTACGTTCCTTCAGTACGAAAAGTGATTAGAATAAGCCTTGGGATGCACAAAATGACCTAAATGTTACTTTAATGACACAAACGCTCTATTTTCGATGAACTACATTCCTTAAGTACGAAAAGTGATTGGAATAAGCCTTGGGATGCACAAAATGACGTAAATGTTTATCCAATGACACAAATGCACTTATTGGATGAACTTTGTTCCTTAAGTACGAAAAGTGATTAGAATTAGCCTTGGGAAGCACAAAATGAGGTAAATGTTCATGCGATGCCACAAATTGACTTATTGGATTAACTACATTCCTTATGTACGAAAAGTTATTAGAATAAGCCTTGGGATGCACAAAATGACGTAAATGTTAAATTAATGACACAAATTTGCTTATTGGATGAACTACATTCCTTCAGTACGAAAAGTGATTAGAATAAGCCTTGGGATGCACAAAATTACCTAAATGTTAAATTAATGACACAAACGCGCTTATTGGATGAACTACATTCCTTAAGTACGAAAAGTGATTAGAATAAGCCTTGGGATACACAAAATGACGTAACTGTTCCTCCAATTACACAAATGCACTTATTGGATGAACTACATTCCTTAAGTACGAAAAGTGATTAGAATAAGCCTTGGGATTCACAAAATGACGTAAATGTTAAACTAATGACACAAACGCAGTTATTGGATGAACTGCATTCCTTATATACGAAAAGTGATTAGAATAAGCCTTGGGATGCACAAAATGACGTAAATGTTTATCCAATGACACAAATGCACTTATTGGATGAACTACACTCCTTAAGTACGAAAAGTGATTAGAATAAGCCTTGGGATGCACAAAATGACGTAAATGTTCATCCAATGACACAAATGCACTTATTGGATGCACAACATTCCTTAAGTACGAAAAGTGATTAGAATTAGCCTTGGGATGCAAAAAATGACGTAAATGTTAAATTAATGACACAAACGCAGTTATTGGATGAACTGCATTCCTTATATACGAAAAGTGATTAGAATAAGCCTTGGGATGCCCAAAATGACGTAAATGTTTATCCAATGACATAAATGCACTTATTGGATGAACTTTGTTCCTTAAGTACGAAAAGTGATTAGAATTAGCCTTGGGATGGCCAAAATGACGTAAATGTTCATCCAATGCCAGAAATTAACTACATTCCATATGTACGAAAAGTGATTAGAATAAGCCTTGGGATGCACAAAATGACGTAAATGTTCATCCAATGACACAAGTGCACTTATTGGATGAACTACATTCCTTAAGTACGAAAAGTGATTAGAATAAGCCTTGGGATGCACAAAATGACGTAAATGTTCATCCAATGACAGAAATGCACTTATTGGATGAACTACATTCCTTAAGTACGGAAAGTGATTAGAATAAGCCTTGGGATTCACAAAATGACGTAAATATTAAATTAATGTTACAAACACACTTATTGGATGAACTGCATTCCTTAAGTACGAAAAGTGATTAGAATAAGCCTTGGGATGCACAAAATGACGTAAATGTTTATCCAATTACACAAATGCACTTATTGGATGAACTTCATTCCTTAAGTACGAAAAGTGATTAGAATAAGCCTTGGGATTCACAAAACGACTAAATGTTAAATTAAGGACATAAACGCTCTTATTGGATGAACTACATTCCTTAAGTACGAAGAGTGATTAGAATAAGCCTTGGGATTCACAAAATGACCTAGATGTTAATTTAATGACACAAACGCGCATATTGGATGAACTACATTCCTTAAGTACGAAAAGGGATTAGAATAAGCCTTGGGATGCACAAAATGACGTAAATGTTCATCCAATGACACAAATGCACTTATTGGATGAACTTCATTCCTTAAGTACGAAAAGTGATTAGAATAAGCCTTGGGATGCAGAAAATGACCTAAATGTTAATTTAATGACACAAACGCGCATATTGGATGAACTACATTCCTTAAGTACGAAAAGTGATTAGAATAAGCCTTGGGATGCACAAAATGACGTAAGTGTTCATCCAATGACACAAGTGCACTTATTGGATGATCTACATTCCTTAAGTACGAAAAGTGATTAGAATAAGCCTTGGGATTAACAAAATGACGTAAATGTTCTTTCAATGACACAAATGCACTTATTGGATAAATTACATTTCTTAAGTACGAAAAGTGATTAGAATAAGCCTTGGGATTCACAAAATGACGTAAATGTTAAATTAATTACACAAACGCGCTATTTTGGATGAACTACATTCCTTAAGTACGACAAGTGATTAGAATAAGACTTGGGATGCACAAAATGACGTAAATGTTTATCCAATGACACAAATGCACTTATTGGATGCACTTTGTTCCTTAAGTACGAAAAGTGATTAGAATTAGCCTTGGGATGCACAAAATGACGTAAATGTTCATCCGACGCCACAAATTGACTTATTGGATTAACTACATTCCTTATGTACGAAAAGTGAATAGAATAAGCTTTGGGATGCACAAAATGACTTAAATGTTAAATTAATGACACAAATTTGCTTATTGGATGAACTACATTCCTTCAGTACGAAAACTGATTAGAATAATCCTTGGGATGCACAAAATGACCTAAATGTTAATTTAATGACACAAACGCGCATATTGGATGAACTACATTCCTTAAGTACGAAAAGTGATTAGAATAAGCCTTGGGATGCACAAAATGACGTAAATGTTCATCCAATGACACAAATGCACTTATTGGATGAACTACATTCCTTAAGTACGAAATGTGATTAGAATAAGCCTTGGGATTCACAAAATGACGTAAATGTTAAAATAATGACTGAAACGCACTTATTGGATGAACTGCATTCATTAAGTACGAAAAGTGATTAGAATAAGCCTTGGGATGCACAAAATGACGTAAATGTTTATCCAATGACACAAATGCACTTATTGGATGAACTTGTACCTTAAGTACGAAAAGTGATTAGAATTAGCCTTGGGATGCACAAATTGACGTAAATGTTCATTCGATGCCACAAATTGACTTATTGGATTAACTACATTCCTTATGTACGAAAAGTGATTAGAATAAGCCTTGGGATGCACAAAATGACGTAAATGTTAAATTAATGACACAAATTTGCTTATTGGATGAACTACATTCCTTCAGTACGAAAAATGATTAGAATAAGCCTTGGGATGCACAAAATGACCTAAATGTTAATTTAATGACACAAACGCGCATATTGGATGAACTACATTCCTTAAGTACGAAAAGTGATTAGAATAAGCCTTGGGATGCACAAAATGACGTAAATGTTTATCCAATGACACAAATGCACTTATTTGATGAACTTTGTTCCTTAAGTACGAAAAGTGATTAGATATAGCTTTTGGATGCACAAAATGACGTAAATGTTCGTCCGATGCCACAAATTGACTTATTGGATTAACTACATTCCTTATGTACGAAAAGTGATTAGAATAAGCCTTGGGATGCACAAAATGACGTAAATGTTAAATTAATGACACAAATTTGCTTATTGGATTAACTACATTCCTTCAGTACGAAAAGTGATTAGAATAAGCCTTGGGATGCACAAAATGACCTAAATGTTAATTTAATGACACAAACGCGCATATTGGATGAACTACATTCCTTAAGTACGAAAAGTGATTGGAATAAGCCTTGGGATGCACAAAATGACGTAAATGTTTATCCAATGACACAAATGCACTTATTGGATGAACTTTGTTCCTTAAGTACGAAAAGTGATTAGAATTAGCTTTGGGATGCACAAAATGACGTAAAAGTTCGTCCAATGCCACAAATTGACTTATTGGATTAACTACATTCCTTATGTACGAAAAGTGATTAGAATAAGCCTTGGGATGCACAAAATGACGTAAATGTTAAATTAATGACACAAATTTGCTTATTGGATGAACTACGTTCCTTCAGTACGAAAAGTGATTAGAATAAGCCTTGGGATGCACAAAATGACCTAAATGTTAATTTAATGACACAAACGCGCATATTGGATGAACTACATTCCTTTAGTACGAAAAGTGATTAGAATAAGCCTTGGGATGCACAAAATGACGTAAATGTTTATCCAATGACACAAATGCACTTATTGGATGAACTTTGTTCCTTAAGTACGAAAAGTGATTAGAATTAGCCTTGGGATGCACAAAATGACGTAAATGTTCATTCGATGCCACAAATTGACTTATTGGATTAACTACATTCCTTATGTACGAAAAGTGATTAGAATAAGCCTTGGGATGCACAAAATGACGTAAATGTTAAATTAATGACACAAATTTGCTTATTGGATGAACAACATTCCTTTAGTACGAAAAGTGATTAGAATAAGCCTTGGGATGCACAATATGACGTAAATGTTCATCCGATGATACAAATGCACTTATTCGATGAACTACATTCCTTAAGTACGAAAAGTGATTAGAATAAGCCTTGGGATTCACAAAATGACGTAAATGTTAAATTAATGACACAAACGCACTTATTGGATGAACTTCATTCCTTAAGTACGAAAAGTGATTAGAATAAGCCTTGGGATGCACAAAATGACGTAAATGTTTATCCAATGACACAAATGCACTTATTGGATGAACTTCATTCCTTAAGTACGAAAAGTGATTAGAATAAGCCTTGGGATGGACAAAATGACCTAAATGTTAATTTAATGACACAAACGCGCATATTGGATGAACTACATTCCTTAAGTACGAAAAGTGATTAGAATAAGCCTTGGGATGCACAAAATGACGTAAATGTTAAATTAATGACACAAATTTGCTTATTGGATGAACTACATTCCTTCAGTACGAAAAGTGATTAGAATAAGCCTTGGGATGCACAAAATGACCTAAATGTTAATTTAATGACACAAACGCGCATATTGGATGAACTACATTCCTTAAGTACGAAAAGTGATTAGAATAAGCCTTGGGATGCACAAAATGACGTAAATGTTTATCCAATGACACAAATGCACTTATTTGATGAACTTTGTTCCTTAAGTACGAAAAGTGATTAGATATAGCTTTTGGATGCACAAAATGACGTAAATGTTCGTCCGATGCCACAAATTGACTTATTGGATTAACTACATTCCTTATGTACGAAAAGTGAATAGAATAAGCCTTGGGATGCACAAAATGACGTAAATGTTAAATTAATGACACAAATTTGCTTGTTGGATGAACTACATTCCTTCAGTACGAAAAGTGATTAGAATAAGCCTTGGGATGCACAAAATGACCTAAATGTTAATTTAATGACACAAACGCGCATATTGGATGAACTACATTCCTTAAGTACGAAAAGTGATTGGAATAAGCCTTGGGATGCACAAAATGACGTAAATGTTCATCCAATGACACAGATGCACTTATTGGATGAACTACATTCCTTAAGTACGAAAAGTGATTAGAATAAGCCTTGGGATGCACAAAATGACGTAAATGTTCATCCAATGACACAATTGCACTTATTGGATGAACTACATTCCTTAAGTACGAAAAGTGATTAGAATAAGCCTTGGGATTCACAAAATGACTAAATGTTAAAGTAATGACACAAACGCACTTACAGGATGAACTGCATTCCTTAAGTACGAAAAGTGATTAGAATAACCATTGGGATTCAAAAATGACGTAAATGTTAAATTAATGACACAAACACGTTTATTGCATGAACCACATTCCTTAAGTACGAAAAGTGATTAGAATAAGCCTTGGGATGCACAAAATGACGTAAATGTTCTTCCAATGACACAAACGCGCATATTGGATGAACTACATTCCTTAAGTACGAAAAGTGATTAGAATAAGCCTTGGGATTCAAAAGATGACTAAATGTTAAATTAATGACACAAACGCACTTTTTGGATGAACTACATTCCTTAAGTACAAAAAGTGATTAGAATAAGCCTTGGGATGCACAAAATGACGTAAATGTTTATCCAACGACACAAATGCACTTATTGGGTGAACTTTGTTCCTTAAGTACGAAAAGTGATTAGAATTAGCCTTGGGATGCACAAAATGACGTAAATGTTCATCCGATGCCACAAATTGACTTATTGGATTAACTACATTCCTTATGTACGAAAAGTGATTAGAATAAGCCTTGGGATGCACAAAATGACGTAAATGTTAAATTAATGACACAAATTTGCTTATTGGATGAACAACATTCCTTTAGTACGAAAAGTGATTAGAATAAGCCTTGGGATGCACAATATGACGTAAATGTTCATCCGATGATACAAATGCACTTATTCGATGAACTACATTCCTTAAGTACGAAAAGTGATTAGAATAAGCCTTGGGATTCACAAAATGACGTAAATGTTAAATTTAATGACACAAACGCGCATATTGGATGAACTACATTCCTTAAGTACGAAAAGTGATTAGAATAAGCCTTGGGATGCACAAAATGACGTAAATGTTTATCCAATGACACAAATGCACTTATTATATGAACTTTGTTCCTTAAGTACGAAAAGTGATTAGAATTAGCTTTGGGATGCACAAAATGACGTAAATGTTCGTCCGATGCCACAAATTGACTTATTGGATTAACTACATTCCTTATGTACGAAAAGTGATTAGAATAAGCCTTGGGATGCACAAAATGACGTAAATGTTAAATTAATGACACAAATTTGCTTATTGGATGAACTACATTCCTTCAGTACGAAAAGTGATTAGAATAAGCCTTGGGATGCACAAAATGACCTAAATGTTAATTTAATGACACAAACGCGCATATTGGATGAACTACATTCCTTAAGTACGAAAAGTGATTAGAATAAGCCTTGGGATGCACAAAATGACGTAAATGTTTATCCAACGACACAAATGCACTTATTGGATGAACTTTGTTCCTTATGTACGAAAAGTGATTAGAATTAGCTTTGGGATGCACAAAATGACGTAAATGTTCGTCCGATGCCACAAATTGACTTATTGGATTAACTACATTCCTTATGTACGAAAAGTGATTAGAATAAGCCTTGGGATGCACAAAATGACGTAAATGTTAAATTAATGACACAAATTTGCTTATTGGATGAACTACATTCCTTCAGTACGAAAAGTGATTAGAATAAGCCTTGGGATGCACAAAATGACCTAAATGTTAATTTAATGACACAAACGCGCATATTGGATG
>JBBPBO010000003.1:34848663-34884392 GCA_037974295.1 Cicer cuneatum | reverse complement strand
AAAATGACGTAAATGTTAAATTAATGACACAAATTTGCTTATTGGATGAACTACATTCCTTCAGTACGAAAAGTGATTAGAATAAGCCTTGGGATGCACAAAATGACCTAAATGTTAATTTAATGACGCCAACGCGCATATTGGATGAACTACATTCCTTAAGTACGAAAAGTGATTGGAATAAGCCTTGGGATGCACAAAATGACGTAAATGTTTATCCAATGACACAAATGCACTTATTGGATGAACTTTGTTCCTTAAGTACGAAAAGTGATTAGAATTAGCTTAGGGATGCACAGAATGACGTAAATGTTCGTCCGATGCCGCAAATTGACTTATTGGATTAACTACATTCCTTATGTACGAAAAGTGATTAGAATAAGCCTTGGGATGCAGAAAATGACGTAAATGTTAAATTAATGACACAAATTTGCTTATTGGATGAACTACATTCCTTCAGTACGAAAAGTGATTAGAATAAGCCTTGGGATGCACAAAATGACCTAAATGTTAATTTAATGACACAAACGCGCATATTGGATGAACTACATTCCTTAAGTACGAAAAGTGATTAGAATAAGCCTTGGGATGCACAAAATGACGTAAATGTTTATCCAATGACACAAATGCACTTATTGGATGAATTTTGTTCCTAACTTACGAAAAGTGATTAGAATTAGCTTTGGGATGCACAAAATGACGTAATTGTTCGTCCGATGCCACAAATTGACTTATTGGATTAACTACATTCCTTATGTACGAAAAGTGATTAGAATAAGCCTTGGGATGCACAAAATGACGTAAATGTTAAATTAATGAAACAAATTTGCTTATTGGATGAACTACATTCTTTCAGTACGAAAAGTGATTAGAATAAGCCTTGGGATGCACAAAATGACCTAAATGTTAATTTAATGACACAAACGCGCATATTGGATGAACTACATTCCTTAAGTACGAAAAGTGATTAGAATAAGCCTTGGGATGCACAAAATGACGTAAATGTTTATCCAATGACACAAATGCACTTATTTGATGAACTTTGTTCCTTAAGTACGAAAAGTGATTAGATATAGCTTTTGGATGCACAAAATGACGTAAATGTTCGTCCGATGCCACAAATTGACTTATTGGATTAACTACATTCCTTATGTACGAAAAGTGATTAGAATAAGCCTTGGGATGCACAAAATGACGTAAATGTTAAATTAATGACACAAATTTGCTTATTGGATTAACTACATTCCTTCAGTACGAAAAGTGATTAGAATAAGCCTTGGGATGCACAAAATGACCTAAATGTTAATTTAATGACACAAACGCGCATATTGGATGAACTACATTCCTTAAGTACGAAAAGTGATTGGAATAAGCCTTGGGATGCACAAAATGACGTAAATGTTTATCCAATGACACAAATGCACTTATTGGATGAACTTTGTTCCTTAAGTACGAAAAGTGATTAGAATTAGCTTTGGGATGCACAAAATGACGTAAATGTTCGTCCGATGTCACAAATTGACTTATTGGATTAACTACATTCCTTATGTACGAAAAGTGATTAGAATAAGCCTTGGGATGCACAAAATGACGTAAATGTTAAATTAATGACACAAATTTGCTTATTGGATGAACTACATTCCTTCAGTACGAAAAGTGATTAGAATAAGCCTTGGGATGCACAAAATGACCTAAATGTTAATTTAATGACACAAACGCGCATATTGGATGAACTACATTCCTTAAGTACGAAAAGCGATTAGAATAAGCCTTGGGATGCACAAAATGACGTAAATGTTAAATTAATGACACAAATTTGCTTATTGCATGAACTACATTCCTTCAGTACGAAAAGTGATTAGAATAAGCCTTGGGATGCACAAAATGACGTAAATGTTAAATTAATGACACAAATTTGCTTATTGGATGAACTACATTCCTTCAGTACGAAAAGTGATTAGAATAAGCCTTGGGATGCACAAAATGACCTAAATGTTAATTTAATGACACAAACGCGCATATTGGATGAACTACATTCCTTAAGTACGAAAAGCGATTAGAATAAGCCTTGGGATGCACAAAATGACCTAAATGTTAAATTAATGACACAAATTTGCTTATTGGATGAACTACATTCCTTCAGTACGAAAAGTGATTAGAATAAGCCTTGGGATGCACAAAATGACGTAAATGTTAAATTAATGACACAAATTTGCTTATTGGATGAACTACATTCCTTCAGTACGAAAAGTGATTAGAATAAGCCTTGGGATGCACAAAATGACCTAAATGTTAATTTAATGACACAAACGCGCATATTGGATGAACTACATTTCCTTAAGTACGAAAAGTGATTAGAATAAGCCTTGGGATGCACAAAATGACGTAAATGTTAAATTAATGACACAAATTTGTTTATTGGATGAACTACATTCCTTCAGTATGAAAAGTGATTAGAATAAGCCTTGGGATGCACAAAATGACCTAAATGTTAATTTAATGACACAAACGCGCATATTGGATGAACTACATTCCTTAAGTACGAAAAGTGATTAGAATAAGCCTTGGGATGCACAAAATGACGTAAATGTTTATCCAATGACACAAATGCACTTATTGGATGAACTTTGTTCCTTCAGTACGAAAAGTGATTAGAATTAGCTTTGGGATGCACAAAATGACGTAAATGTTCGTCCGATGCCACAAATTGACTTATTGGATTAACTACATTCCTTATGTACGAAAAGTGATTAGAATAAGCCTTGGGATGCACAAAATAACGTAAATGTTAAATTAATGACACAAATTTGCTTATTGGATGAACTACATTCCTTCAGTACCAAAAGTGATTAGAATAAGCCTTGGGATGCACAAAATGACGTAAATGTTAAATTAATGACACAAATTTGCTTATTGGATGAACTACATTCCTTCAGTACGAAAAGTGATTAGAATAAGCCTTGGGATGCACAAAATGACGTAAATGTTAAATTAATGACACAAATTTGCTTATTGGATGAACTACATTCCTTCAGTACGAAAAGTGATTAGAATAAGCCTTGGGATGCACAAAATGACCTAAATGTTAATTTAATGACACAAACGCGCATATTGGATGAACTACATTCCTTAAGTACGAAAAGCGATTAGAATAAGCCTTGGGATGCACAAAATGACCTAAATGTTAAATTAATGACACAAATTTGCTTATTGGATGAACTACATTCCTTCAGTACGAAAAGTGATTAGAATAAGCCTTGGGATGCACAAAATGACGTAAATGTTAAATTAATGACACAAATTTGCTTATTGGATGAACTACATTCCTTCAGTACGAAAAGTGATTAGAATAAGCCTTGGGATGCACAAAATGACCTAAATGTTAATTTAATGACACAAACGCGCATATTGGATGAACTACATTTCCTTAAGTACGAAAAGTGATTAGAATAAGCCTTGGGATGCACAAAATGACGTAAATGTTTATCCAATGACACAAATGCACTTATTGGATGAACTTTGTTCCTTAAGTACGAAAAGTGATTAGAATTAGCTTTGGGATGCACAAAATGACGTAAATGTTCGTCCGATGCCACAAATTGACTTATTGGATTAACTACATTCCTTTTGTACGAAAAGTGATTAGAATAAGCCTTGGGATGCACAAAATGACGTAAATGTTAAATTAATGACACAAATTTGCTTATTGGATGAACTACATTCCAGAAGTACGAAAAGTGATTAGAATAAGCCTTGGGATGCACAAAATGACCTAAATGTTAATTTAATGACACAAATTTGCTTATTGGATAAACTACATTCCTTGAGTACGAAAAGTGATTAGAATAAGCCTTGGGATGCACAAAATGACCTAAATGATAATTTAATGACACAAACGCGCATATTGGATGAACTACATTCCTTAAGTACGAAAAGTTATTAGAATAAGACTTGGGAGGCACAAAATGACGTAAATGTTCATCCGATGACACAAATGCACTTATTGGATGAACTTTGTTCCTTACTTACGAAAAATGATTAGAATTAGCTTTGGGATGCACAAAATGACGTAATTGTTCGTCTGATGCCACAAATTGACTTATTGGATTAACTACCTTCCTTATATACGAAAAGTGATTAGAATAAGCCTTGGGATGCACAAAATGACGTAAATGTTTATCCAATGACACAAATGCACTTATTGGATGAACTTCATTCCTTAAGTACGAAAAGTGATTAGAATAAGCCTTGGGATTCACAAAACGACTAAATGTTAAATTAATGACACAAACGCTCTTATTGGATGAACTACATTCCTTAAGTACGAAGAGTGATTAGAATAAGCCTTGGGATGCACAAAATGACCTAGATGTTAATTTAATGACACAAACGTGCATATTGGATGAACTACATTCCTTAAGTACGAAATGTGATTAGAATAAGCCTTGGGATTCACAAAATGACTAAATGTTAAATTAATGACACAAACGCACTTATTGGATGAACTACATTCCTTAAGTACGAAAAGCGATTAGAATAAGCCTTGGGATGCACAAAATGACGTAAATGTTAAATTAATGACACAAATGCACTTATTGGATGAACTACATTCCTTAAGTACGAAAATTGATTAGAATAAGCCATGGGATTCACAAAATGACGTAAATGTTAAACTAATGACACAAACGCAGTTATTGGATGAACTGCATTCCTTATCTACGAAAAGTGATTAGAATAAGCCTTGGGATGCACAAAATGACGTAAATGTTCTTCCAATGACCATACGCACTTATTGGATGAACTTTGTTCCTTAAGTACAAAAAGTGATTAGAATTAGCCTTGGGATTCACAAAATGACGTAAATGTTCTTCCAATGACACAAAATGACGTAAATGTTAAATTAATGACACAAACACGCTTATTGGATGAACTACATTCCTTAAGTACGAAAAGTGATTAGAATAAGCCTTGGGATGCACAAAATGACGTAAATGTTCTTCCAATGACACAAATGCACTTATTGGATTAATTACATTCCTTAAGTACGAAAAGTGATTAGAATAAGCCTTGGGATGCACAAAATGACGTAAATGTTCTTCCAATGACACAAACGCACTTTTTGGATGAACTTTGTTCCTTAAGTACGAAAAGTGATTAGAATTAGCCTTGGGATTCACAAAATGACGTAAATGTTCTTCCAATGACACAAAGTGACGTAAATGTTAAATTAATGACACAAACACGCTTATTGGATGAACTACATTCCTTAAGTACGAAAAGTGATTAGAATAAGTCTTGGGATGCACAAAATGACGTAAATGTTCTTCCAATGACACAACTGCTCTTATTGGATTAATTACATTCCTTAAGTACGAAAAGTGATTACAATCAGCCTTGGGATGCACAAAATGACGTAAATGTTCCTCCGATGCCACAAATTGACTTATTGGATTAACAACATTCCTTATGTACGAAAAGTGATTAGAATAAGCCTTGGGATGCACAAAATTACGTAAATGTTAAATTAACGACACAAATTTGCTTATTGGATAAACTACGTTCCTTCAGTACGAAAAGTGATTAGAATAAGCCTTGGGATGCACAAAATGACCTAAATGTTACATTAATGACACAAACGCTCTATTTTCGATGAACTACATTCCTTAAGTACGAAAAGTGATTGGAATAAGCCTTGGGATGCACAAAATGACGTAAATGTTTATCCAATGACACAAATGCACTTATTGGATGAACTTTGTTCCTTAAGTACGAAAAGTGATTAGAATTAGCCTTGGGAAGCACAAAATGAGGTAAATGTTCATGCGATGCCACAAATTGACTTATTGGATTAACTACATTCCTTATGTACGAAAAGTGATTAGAATAAGCCTTGGGATGCACAAAATGACGTAAATATTAAATTAATGACACAAATTTGCTTATTGGATGAACTACATTCCTTCAGTACGAAAAGTGATTAGAATAAGCCTTGGGATGCACAAAATGACCTAAATGTTAAATTAATGACACAAACGCGCTTATTGGATGAACTACATTCCTTAAGTACGAAAAGTGATTAGAATAAGCCTTGGGATACACAAAATGACGTAAATGTTCATCCAATTACACAAATGAACTTATTGGATGAACTACATTCCTTAAGTACGAAAAGTGATTAGAATAAGCCTTGGGATTCACAAAATGACGTAAATGTTAAACTAATGACACAAACGCAGTTATTGGATGAACTGCATTCCTTATATACGAAAAGTGATTAGAATAAGCCTTGGGATGCACAAAATGACGTAAATGTTTATCCAATGACACAAATGCACTTATTGGATGAACTACACTCCTTAAGTTCGAAAAGTGATTAGAATAAGCCTTGGGATGCACAAAATGACGTAAATGTTCATCCAATGACACAAATGCACTTATTGGATGAACAACATTCCTTAAGTACGAAAAGTGATTAGAATAAGCCTTGGGATGCAAAAAATGACGTAAATGTTCATCCAATGACACAAATGCACTTATTGGATGAACTACATTCCTTAAGTACGGAAAGTGATTAGAATAAGCCTTGGGATTCACAAAATGACGTAAATATTAAATTAATGATACAAACACACTTATTGGATGAACTGCATTCCTTAAGTACGAAATGTGATTAGAATAAGCCTTGGGATGCAGAAAATGACGTAAATGTTTATCCAATTACACAAATGCACTTATTGGATGAACTTCATTCCTTAAGTACGAAAAGTGATTAGAATAAGCCTTGGGATTCACAAAACGACTAAATGTTAAATTAATGACACAAACGCTCTTATTGGATGAACTACATTCCTTAAGTACGAAGTGTGATTAGAATAAGCCTTGGGATTCACAAAATGACCTAGATGTTAATTTAATGACACAAACGCGCATATTGGATGAACTACATTCCTTAAGTACGAAAAGTGATTAGAATAAGCCTTGGGATGCACAAAATGACGTAAATGTTCATCCAATGACACAAATGCACTTATTGGATGAACTTCATTCCTTAAGTACGAAAAGTGATTAGAATAAGCCTTGGGATGCACAAAATGACCTAAATGTTAATTCAATGACACAAACGCGCATATTGGATGAACTACATTCCTTAAGTACGAAAAGTGATTAGAATAAGCCTTGGGATGCACAAAATGACGTAAATGTTCATCCAATGACACAAATGCACTTATTGGATGAACTACATTCCTTAAGTACGGAAAGTGATTAGAATAAGCCTTGGGATTCACAAAATGACGTAAATATTAAATTAATGACACAAACGCACTTATTGGATGAACTACATTCCTTAAGTACGAAAAGTGATTAGAATAAGCCTTGGGATGCACAAAATGACGTAAATGTTTATCCAATTACACAAATGCACTTATTGGATGAACTTCATTCCTTAAATATGAAAAGTGATTAGAATAAGCCTTGGGATGCACAAAATGACGTAAATGTTCATCCAATGACACAAGTGCACTTATTGGATGAACTACATTCCTTAAGTACGAAAAGTGATTAGAATAAGCCTTGGGATTAACAAAATGACGTAAATGTTCTTTCAATGACACAAATGCACTTATTGGATAAATTACATTTCTTAAGTACGAAAAGTGATTAGAATAAGCCTTGGGATTCACAAAATGAAGTAAATGTTAAATTAATGACACAAACGCGCTAATTTGGATGAACTACATTCCTTAAGTACGACAAGTGATTAGAATAAGACTTGGGATGCACAAAATGACGTAAATGTTTATCCAATGACACAAATGCACTTATTGGATGAACTTTGTTCCTTAAGTACGAAAAGTGATTAGAATTAGCCTTGGGATGCACAAAATGACGTAAATGTTCATCCGATGCCACAAATTGACTTATTGGATTAACTACATTCCTTATGTACGAAAAGTGAATAGAATAAGCTTTGGGATGCACAAAATGACTTAAATGTTAAATTAATGACACAAATTTGCTTATTGGATGAACTACATTCCTTCAGTACGAAAACTGATTTGAATAATCCATGGGATGCACAAAATGACCTAAATGTTAATTTAATGACACAAACGCGCATATTGGATGAACTACATTCCTTAAGTACGAAAAGTGATTAGAATAAGCCTTGGGATGCACAAAATGACGTAAATGTTCATCCAATGACACAAATGCACTTATTGGATGAACTACATTCCTTAAGTACGAAATGTGATTAGAATAAGCCTTGGGATTCACAAAATGACGTAAATGTTAAAATAATGACTGAAACGCACTTATTGGATGAACTGCATTCATTAAGTACGAAAAGTGATTAGAATAAGCCTTGGGATGCACAAAATGACGTAAATGTTTATCCAATGACACAAATGCACTTATTGGATGAACTTGTACCTTAAGTACGAAAAGTGATTAGAATTAGCCTTGGGATGCACAAATTGACGTAAATGTTCATTCGATGCCACAAATTGACTTATTGGATTAACTACATTCCTTATGTACGAAAAGTGATTAGAATAAGCCTTGGGATGCACAAAATGACGTAAATGTTAAATTAATGACACAAATTTGCTTATTGGATGAACTACATTCCTTCAGTACGAAAAACGATTAGAATAAGCCTTGGGATGCACAAAATGACCTAAATGTTAATTTAATGACACAAACGCGCATATTGGATGAACTACATTCCTTAACTACGAAAAGTGATTGGAATAAGCCTTGGGATGCACAAAATGACGTAAATGTTCATCCAATGACACAGATGCACTTATTGGATGAACTACATTCCTTAAGTACGAAAAGTGATTAGAATAAGCCTTGGGATGCACAAAATGACGTAAATGTTCATCCAATGACGCAATTGCACTTATTGGATGAACTACATTCCTTAAGTACGAAAAGTGATTAGAATAAGCCTTGGGATTCACAAAATGACTAAATGTTAAAGTAATGACACAAACGCACTTATTGGATGAACTGCATTCCTTAAGTACGAAAAGTGATTAGAATAACCATTGGGATTCACAAAATGACGTAAATGTTAAATTAATGATACAAACACGTTTATTGGATGAACCACATTCCTTAAGTACAAAAAGTGATTAGAATAAGCCTTGGGATGCACAAAATGACGTAAATGTTAAATTAATGACACAAATTTGCTTATTGGATGACCTACATTCCTTTAGTACGAAAAGTGATTAGAATAAGCCTTGGGATGCACAATATGACGTAAATGTTCATCCGATGATACAAATGCACTTATTCGATGAACTACATTCCTTAAGTACGAAAAGTGATTAGAATAAGCCTTGGGATCCACAAAATGACGTAAATGTTAAATTAATGACACAAACGCACTTATTGGATGAACTTCATTCCTTAAGTACGAAAAGTGATTAGAATAAGCCTTGGGATGCACAAAATGACGTAAATGTTTATCCAATGACACAAATGCACTTATTGGATGAACTTTGTTCCTTACTTACGAAAAGTGATTAGAATTAGCTTTGGGATGCACAAAATGACGTAATTGTTCGTCCGATGCCACAAATTGACTTATTGGATTAACTACATTCCTTATGTACGAAAAGTGATTAGAATAAGCCTTGGGATGCACAAAATGACGTAAATGTTAAATTAATGAAACAAATTTGCTTATTGGATGAACTACATTCTTTCAGTACGAAAAGTGATTAGAATAAGCCTTGGGATGCACAAAATGACCTAAATGTTAATTTAATGACACAAACGCGCATATTGGATGAACTACATTCCTTAAGTACGAAAAGTGATTAGAATAAACCTTGGGATGCACAAAATGACGTAAATGTTTATCCAATGACACAAATGCACTTATTGGATGAACTTTGTTCCTTAAGTACGAAAAGTGATTAGAATTAGCTTTGGGATGCACAAAATGACGTAAATGTTCGTCCGATGCCACAAATTGACTTATTGGATTAACTACATTCCTTATGTACAAAAAGTGATTAGAATAAGCCTTGGGATGCACAAAATGACGTAAATGTTAAATTAATGACACAAATTTGCTTATTGGATGAACTACATTCCTTCAGTACGAAAAGTGATTAGAATAAGCATTGGGATGCACAAAATGACCTAAATGTTAATTTAATGACACAAACGCGCATATTGGATGAACTACATTCCTTAAGTACGAAAAGTGATTAGAATAAGCCTTGTGATGCACAAAATGACGTAAATGTTTATCCAATGACACAAATGCACTTATTTGATGAACTTTGTTCCTTAAGTACGAAAAGTGATTAGAATTAGCTTTTGGATGCACAAAATGACGTAAATGTTCGTCCGATGCCACAAATTGACTTATTGGATTAACTACATTCCTTTTGTACGAAAAGTGATTAGAATAAGCCTTGGGATGCACAAAATGACGTAAATGTTAAATTAATGACACAAATTTGCTTATTGGATGAACTACATTCCTTCAGTACGAAAAGTGATTAGAATAAGCCTTGGGATGCACAAAATGACCTAAATGTTAATTTAATGACACAAACGCGCATATTGGATGAACTACATTCCTTAAGTACGAAAAGTGATTAGAATAAGCCTTGGGATGCACAAAATGACGTAAATGTTTATCCAATGACACAAATGCACTTATTATATGAACTTTGTTCCTTAAGTACGAAAAGTGATTAGAATTAGCTTTGGGATGCACAAAATGACGTAAATGTTCGTCCGATGCCACAAATTGACTTATTGGATTAACTACATTCCTTATGTACGAAAAGTGATTAGAATAAGCCTTGGGATGCACAAAATGACGTAAATGTTAAATTAATGACACAAATTTGCTTATTGGATGAACTACATTCCTTCAGTACGAAAAATGATTAGAATAAGCCTTGGGATGCACAAAATGACCTAAATGTTAATTTAATGACACAAACGCGCATATTGGATGAACTACATTCCTTAAGTACGAAAAGTGATTAGAATAAGCCTTGGGATGCACAAAATGACGTAAATGTTTATCCAATGACACAAATGCACTTATTTGATGAACTTTGTTCCTTAAGTACGAAAAGTGATTAGATATAGCTTTTGGATGCACAAAATGACGTAAATGTTCGTCCGATGCCACAAATTGACTTATTGGATTAACTACATTCCTTATGTACGAAAAGTGATTAGAATAAGCCTTGGGATGCACAAAATGACGTAAATGTTAAATTAATGACACAAATTTGCTTATTGGATTAACTACATTCCTTCAGTACGAAAAGTGATTAGAATAAGCCTTGGGATGCACAAAATGACCTAAATGTTAATTTAATGACACAAACGCGCATATTGGATGAACTACATTCCTTAAGTACGAAAAGTGATTAGAATAAGCCTTGGGATGCACAAAATGACGTAAATGTTTATCCAATGACACAAATGCACTTATTGGATGAACTTTGTTCCTTAAGTACGAAAAGTGATTAGAATTAGCTTTGGGATGCACAAAATGACGTAAATGTTCGTCCGATGCCACAAATTGACTTATTGGATTAACTACATTCCTTATGTACGAAAAGTGATTAGAATAAGCCTTGGGATGCACAAAATGACGTAAATGTTAAATTAATGAAACAAATTTGCTTATTGGATGAACTACATTCTCTCAGTACGAAAAGTGATTAGAATAAGCCTTGGGATGCACAAAATGACCTAAATGTTAATTTAATGACACAAACGCGCATATTGGATGAACTACATTCCTTAAGTACGAAAAGTGATTAGAATAAGCCTTGGGATGCACAAAATGACGTAAATGTTTATCCAATGACACAAATGCACTTATTGGATGAACTTGTACCTTAAGTACGAAAAGTGATTAGAATTAGCCTTGGGATGCACAAATTGACGTAAATGTTCATTCGATGCCACAAATTGACTTATTGGATTAACTACATTCCTTATGTACGAAAAGTGATTAGAATAAGCCTTGGGATGCACAAAATGACGTAAATGTTAAATTAATGACACAAATTTGCTTATTGGATGAACTACATTCCTTCAGTACGAAAAGTGATTAGAATAAGCCTTGGGATGCACAAAATGACCTAAATGTTAATTTAATGACACAAACGCGCATATTGGATGAACTACATTCCTTAAGTACGAAAAGTGATTAGAATAAGCCTTGGGATGCACAAAATGACGTAAATGTTTATCCAATGACACAAATGCACTTATTTGATGAACTTTGTTCCTTAAGTACGAAAAGTGATTAGAATTAGCTTTTGGATGCACAAAATGACGTAAATGTTCGTCCGATGCCACAAATTGACTTATTGGATTAACTACATTCCTTTTGTATGAAAAGTTATTAGAATAAGCCTTGGGATGCACAAAATGACGTAAATGTTAAATTAATGACACAAATTTGCTTATTGGATGAACTACATTCCTTCAGTACGAAAAGTGATTAGAATAAGCCTTGGGATGCACAAAATGACCTAAATGTTAATTTAATGACACAAACGCGCATATTGGATGAACTACATTCCTTAAGTACGAAAAGTGATTAGAATAAGCCTTGGGATGCACAAAATGACGTAAATGTTTATCCAATGACACAAATGCACTTATTGGATGAATTTTGTTCCTAACTTACGAAAAGTGATTAGAATTAGCTTTGGGATGCACAAAATGACGTAATTGTTCGTCCGATGCCACAAATTGACTTATTGGATTAACTACATTCCTTATGTACGAAAAGTGATTAGAATAAGCCTTGGGATGCACAAAATGACGTAAATGTTAAATTAATGAAACAAATTTGCTTATTGGATGAACTACATTCTTTCAGTACGAAAAGTGATTAGAATAAGCCTTGGGATGCACAAAATGACCTAAATGTTAATTTAATGACACAAACGCGCATATTGGATGAACTACATTCCTTAAGTACGAAAAGTGATTAGAATAAGCCTTGGGATGCACAAAATGACGTAAATGTTCATCCGATGATACAAATGCACTTATTGGATGAACTGCATTCCTTATGTACGAAAAGTGATTAGAATAAGCCTTTGGATGCACAAAATGACGTAAATGTTAAATTAATGACACAAACGCACTTATTGGATGAACTGCATTCCTTAAGTACGAAAACTGATTAGAATAAGCCTTGGGATGCACAAAATGACGTAAATGGTTATCCGATGACACAAATGCACTTATTGGATGAACTACATTCCTTAAGTACGAATAGTGATTAGAATAAGCCTTGGGATTCACAAAATGACGTAAATGTTAAATTAATGACACAAACGCACTTATTGGATGAACTTCATTCCTTAAGTACGAAAAGTGATTAGAATAAGCCTTGGGATGCACAAAATGACGTAAATGTTTATCCAATGACACAAATGCACTTATTGGATGAACTTCATTCCTTAAATACGAAAAGTGATTAGAATAAGCCTTGGGATGCACAAAATGACCTAAATGTAAATTTAATGACACAAACGCGCATATTGGATGAACTACATTCCTTAAGTACGAAAAGTGATTAGAATAAGCCTTGGGATGCACAAAATGACGTAAATGTTCATCCGATGATACAAATGCACTTATTGGATGAACTACATTCCTTATGTACGAAAAGTGATTAGAATAAGCCTTGGGATGCACAAAATGACGTAAATGTTAAATTAATGACACAAATTTGCTTATTGGATGAACTACATTCCTTAAGTACAAAAAGTGATTAGAATAAGCCTTGGGATGGACAAAATGACCTAAATGTTAATTTAATGACACAAACGCGCATATTGGATGAACTACATTCCTTAAGTACGAAAAGTGATTAGAATAAGCCTTGGGATGCACAAAATGACGTAAATGTTCATCCGATGATACAAATGCACTTATTGGATGAACTACATTCCTTATGTACGAAAAGTGATTAGAGTAAGCCTTGGGATGCAAAAAATGACCTAAATGTTAATTTAATGACACAAACGCGCTATTTTGGATGAACTATATTCCTTAAGTACGAAAAGTGATTAGAATAAGCCTTGGGATGCACAAAATGACGTAAATGTTTATCCAATGACACAAATGCACTTATTGGATGAACTTCATTCCTTAAGTACGAAAAGTGATTAGAATAAGCCTTGGGATGGACAAAATGACCTAAATGTTAATTTAATGACACAAACGCGCATATTGGATGAACTACATTCCTTAAGTACGAAAAGTGATTAGAATAAGCCTTGGGATGCACAAAATGACGTAAATGTTAAATTAATGACACAAATTTGCTTATTGGATGAACTACATTCCTTCAGTACGAAAAGTGATTAGAATAAGCCTTGGGATGCACAAAATGACGTAAATGTTAATTTAATGACACAAACGCGCATATTGGATGAACTACATTCCTTAAGTATGAAAAGTGATTAGAATAAGCCTTGGGATGCACAAAATGACGTAAATGTTCATCTGATGATACAAATGCACTTATTGGATGAACTACATTCCTTATGTACGAAAAGTGATTAGAATAAGCCTTTGGATGCACAAAATGACGTAAATGTTAAATTAATGACACAAATTTGCTTATTGGATGAACTACATTCCTTCAGTACGAAAAGTGATTAGAATAAGCCTTGGGATGCACAAAATGACCTAAATGTTAATTTAATGACACAAACGCGCATATTGGATGAACTACATTCCTTAAGTACGAAAAGTGATTAGAATAAGCCTTGGGATGCACAAAATGACGTAAATGCTTATCCAATGACACAAATGCACTTATTGGATGAACTTTGTTCCTTAAGTACGAAAAGTGATTAGAATTAGCTTTGGGATGCACAAAATGACGTAAATGTTCGTGCGATGCCACAAATTGACTTATTGGATTAACTATATTCCTTATGTACGAAAAGTGATTAGAATAAGCCTTGGGATGCACAAAATGACGTAAATGTTAAATTAATGACACAAATTTGCTTATTGGATGAACTACATTCCTTCAGTACGAAAAGTGATTAGAATAAGCCTTGGGATGCACAAAATGACCTAAATGTTAATTTAATGACACAAACGCGCATATTGGATGAACTACATTCCTTAAGTACGAAAAGTGATTAGAATAACCCTTGGGATGCACAAAATGACGTAAATGTTTATCCAATGACACAAATGCACTTATTGGATGAACATTGTTCCTTAAGTACGAAAAGTGATTAGAATTAGCTTTGGGATGCACAAAATGACGTAAATGTTCGTCCGATGCCACAAATTTACTTATTGGATTAACTACATTCCTTAAGTACGAAAAGTGATTACAATAAGCCTTGGGATGCACAAAATGACGTAAATGTTAAATTAATGACACAAATTTGCTTATTGGATGAACTACATTCCTTTAGTACGAAAAGTGATTAGAATAAGCCTTGGGATGCACAATATGACGTAAATGTTCATCCGATGATACAAATGCACTTATTCGATGAACTACATTCCTTAAGTACGAAAACTGATTAGAATAAGCCTTGGGATCCACAAAATGACGTAAATGTTAAATTAATGACACAAACGCACTTATTGGATGAACTTCATTCCTTAAGTACGAAAAGTGATTAGAATATGCCTTGGGATGCACAAAATGACGTAAATGTTTATCCAATGACACAAATGCACTTATTGGATGAACTTTGTTCCTTACTTACGAAAAGTGATTAGAATTAGCTTTGGGATGCACAAAATGACGTAATTGTTCGTCCGATGCCACAAATTGACTTATTGGATTAACTACATTCCTTATGTACGAAAAGTGATTAGAATAAGCCTTGGGATGCACAAAATGACGTAAATGTTAAATTAATGAAACAAATTTGCTTATTGGATGAACTACATTCTTTCAGTACGAAAAGTGATTAGAATAAGCCTTGGGATGCACAAAATGACCTAAATGTTAATTTAATGACACAAACGCGCATATTGGATGAACTACATTCCTTAAGTACGAAAAGTGATTAGAATAAACCTTGGGATGCACAAAATGACGTAAATGTTTATCCAATGACACAAATGCACTTATTGGATGAACTTTGTTCCTTACTTACGAAAAGTGATTAGAATTAGCTTTGGGATGCACAAAATGACGTAATTGTTCGTCCGATGCCACAAATTGACTTATTGGATTAACTACATTCCTTATGTACGAAAAGTGATTAGAATAAGCCTTGGGATGCACAAAATGACGTAAATGTTAAATTAATGAAACAAATTTGCTTATTGGATGAACTACATTCTTTCAGTACGAAAAGTGATTAGAATAAGCCTTGGGATGCACAAAATGACCTAAATGTTAATTTAATGACACAAACGCGCATATTGGATGAACTACATTCCTTAAGTACGAAAAGTGATTAGAATAAACCTTGGGATGCACAAAATGACGTAAATGTTTATCCAATGACACAAATGCACTTATTGGATGAACTTTGTTCCTTAAGTACGAAAAGTGATTAGAATTAGCTTTGGGATGCACAAAATGACGTAAATGTTCGTCCGATGCCACAAATTGACTTATTGGATTAACTACATTCCTTATGTACAAAAAGTGATTAGAATAAGCCTTGGGATGCACAAAATGACGTAAATGTTAAATTAATGACACAAATTTGCTTATTGGATGAACTACATTCCTTCAGTACGAAAAGTGATTAGAATAAGCATTGGGATGCACAAAATGACCTAAATGTTAATTTAATGACACAAACGCGCATATTGGATGAACTACATTCCTTAAGTACGAAAAGTGATTAGAATAAGCCTTGTGATGCACAAAATGACGTAAATGTTTATCCAATGACACAAATGCACTTATTTGATGAACTTTGTTCCTTAAGTACGAAAAGTGATTAGAATTAGCTTTTGGATGCACAAAATGACGTAAATGTTCGTCCGATGCCACAAATTGACTTATTGGATTAACTACATTCCTTTTGTACGAAAAGTGATTAGAATAAGCCTTGGGATGCACAAAATGACGTAAATGTTAAATTAATGACACAAATTTGCTTATTGGATGAACTACATTCCTTCAGTACGAAAAGTGATTAGAATAAGCCTTGGGATGCACAAAATGACCTAAATGTTAATTTAATGACACAAACGCGCATATTGGATGAACTACATTCCTTAAGTACGAAAAGTGATTAGAATAAGCCTTGGGATGCACAAAATGACGTAAATGTTTATCCAATGACACAAATGCACTTATTATATGAACTTTGTTCCTTAAGTACGAAAAGTGATTAGAATTAGCTTTGGGATGCACAAAATGACGTAAATGTTCGTCCGATGCCACAAATTGACTTATTGGATTAACTACATTCCTTATGTACGAAAAGTGATTAGAATAAGCCTTGGGATGCACAAAATGACGTAAATGTTAAATTAATGACACAAATTTGCTTATTGGATGAACTACGTTCCTTCAGTACGAAAAGTGATTAGAATAAGCCTTGGGATGCACAAAATGACCTAAATGTTAATTTAATGACACAAACGCGCATATTGGATGAACTACATTCCTTAAGTACGAAAAGTGATTGGAATAAGCCTTGGGATGCACAAAATGACGTAAATGTTTATCCAATGACACAAATGCACTTATTGGATGAACTTTGTTCCTTAAGTACGAAAAGTGATTAGAATTAGCTTTGGGATGCACAAAATGACGTAAATGTTCGTCCGATGCCACAAATTGACTTATTGGATTAACTACATTCCTTTTGTACGAAAAGTGATTAGAATAAGCCTTGGGATGCACAAAATATCGTAAATGTTAAATTAATGACACAAATTTGCTTATTGGATGAACTACATTCCATTAAGTACGAAAAGTGATTAGAAAAAGCCTTGGGATGCACAAAATGACGTAAATGTTTATCCAATGACACAAATGCAGTTATTGGATGAACTTTGTTCCTTAAGTACGAAAAGTGCTTAGAATAAGCCTTGGGATGCACAAAATGACGTAAATGTTAATTTAATGACACAAACGCGCATATTGGATGAACTACGAAAAGTGATTGGAATAAGCCTTGGGATGCACAAAATGACGTAAATGTTTATCCAATGACACAAATGCACTTATTGGATGAACTTTGTTCCTTAAGTACGAAAAGTGATTAGAATTAGCTTTGGGATGCACAAAATGACGTAAAAGTTCGTCCGATGCCACAAATTGACTTATTGGATTAACTACATTCCTTATGTACGAAAAGTGATTAGAATAAGCCTTGGGATGCACAAAATGACGTAAATGTTAAATTAATGACACAAATTTGCTTATTGGATGAACTACGTTCCTTCAGTACGAAAAGTGATTAGAATAAGCCTTGGGATGCACAAAATGACCTAAATGTTAATTTAATGACACAAACGCGCATATTGGATGAACTACATTCCTTAAGTACGAAAAGTGATTAGAATAAGCCTTGGGATGCACAAAATGACGTAAATGTTTATCCAATGACACAAATGCACTTATTGGATGAACTTTGTTCCTTAAGTACGAAAAGTGATTAGAATTAGCCTTGGGATGCACAAAATGACGTAAATGTTCATTCGATGCCACAAATTGACTTATTGGATTAACTACATTCCTTATGTACGAAAAGTGATTAGAATAAGCCTTGGGATGCACAAAATGACCTAAATGTTAATTTAATGACACAAACGCGCATATTGGATGAACTACATTCCTTAAGTATGAAAAGTGATTAGAATAAGCCTTGGGATGCACAAAATGACGTAAATGTTCATCTGATGATACAAATGCACTTATTGGATGAACTACATTCCTTATGTACGAAAAGTGATTAGAATAAGCCTTTGGATGCACAAAATGACGTAAATGTTAAATTAATGACACAAACGCACTTGTTGGATGAACTGCATTCCTTAAGTACGAAAAGTGATTAGAATAAGCCTTGGGATGCACAAAATGACGTAAATGTTTATCCAATGACACAAATGCACTAATTGGATGAACTTCATTCCTTAAGTACGAAAAGTGATTAGAATAAGCCTTGGGATGGACAAAATGACCTCAATGTTAATTTAATGACACAAACGCGCATATTGGATGAACTACATTCCTTAAGTACGAAAAGTGATTAGAATAAGCCTTGGGATGCACAAAATGACGTAAATGTTCATCCGATGATACAAATGCACTTATTGGATGAACTACATTCCTTATGTACGAAAAGTGATTAGAGTAAGCCTTGGGATGCAAAAAATGACCTAAATGTTAATTTAATGACACAAACGCGCTATTTTGGATGAACTATATTCCTTAAGTACGAAAAGTGATTAGAATAAGCCTTGGGATGCACAAAATGACGTAAATGTTTATCCAATGACACAAATGCACTTATTGGATGAACTTCATTCCTTAAGTACGAAAAGTGATTAGAATAAGCCTTGGGATGCACAAAATGACCTAAATGTTAATTTAATGACACAAACGCGCATATTGGATGAACTACATTCCTTAAGTACGAAAAGTGATTAGAATAAGCCTTGGGATGCACAAAATAACGTAAATGTTCATCCGATGATACAAATGCACTTATTGGATGAACTACATTCCTTATGTACGAAAAGTGATTAGAATAAGCCTTTGGATGCACAAAATGACGTAAATGTTAAATTAATGACACAAACGCACTTATTGGATGAACTGCATTCCTTATGTACGAAAAGTGATTAGAATAAGCCTTGGGATGCACAAAATGACGTAAATGTTAAATTAATGACACAAATTTGCTTATTGGATGAACTACATTCCTTCAGTACGAAAAGTGATTAGAATAAGCCTTGGGATGCACAAAATGACCTAAATGTTAATTTAATGACACAAACGCGCATATTGGATGAACTACATTCCTTAAGTACGAAAAGTGATTAGAATAAGCCTTGGGATGCACAAAATGACGTAAATGTTTATCCAATGACACAAATGCACTTATTATATGAACTTTGTTCCTTAAGTACGAAAAGTGATTAGAATTAGCTTTGGGATGCACAAAATGACGTAAATGTTCGTCCGATGCCACAAATTGACTTATTGGATTAACTACATTCCTTATGTACGAAAAGTGATTAGAATAAGCCTTGGGATGCACAAAATGACGTAAATGTTAAATTAATGACACAAATTTGCTTATTGGATGAACTACGTTCCTTCAGTACGAAAAGTGATTAGAATAAGCCTTGGGATGCACAAAATGACCTAAATGTTAATTTAATGACACAAACGCGCATATTGGATGAACTACATTCCTTAAGTACGAAAAGTGATTGGAATAAGCCTTGGGATGCACAAAATGACGTAAATGTTTATCCAATGACACAAATGCACTTATTGGATGAACTTTGTTCCTTAAGTACGAAAAGTGATTAGAATTAGCTTTGGGATGCACAAAATGACGTAAATGTTCGTCCGATGCCACAAATTGACTTATTGGATTAACTACATTCCTTTTGTACGAAAAGTGATTAGAATAAGCCTTGGGATGCACAAAATGACGTAAATGTTAAATTAATGACACAAATTTGCTTATTGGATGAACTACATTCCTTCAGTACGAAAAGTGATTAGAATAAGCCTTGGGATGCACAAAATGACCTAAATGTTAATTTAATGACACAAACGCGCTTATTGGATGAACTACATTCCTTAAGTACGAAAAGTGATTAGAATAAGCCTTGGGATGCACAAAATGACGTAAATGTTCATCCAATGACACAAATGCACTTATTGGATGAACTACATTCCTTAAGTACGAAATGTGATTAGAATAAGCCTTGGGATTCACAAAATGACGTAAATGTTAAAATAATGACTGAAACGCACTTATTGGATGAACTGCATTCATTAAGTACGAAAAGTGATTAGAATAAGCCTTGGGATGCACAAAATGACGTAAATGTTTATCCAATGACACAAATGCACTTATTGGATGAACTTGTACCTTAAGTACGAAAAGTGATTAGAATTAGCCTTGGGATGCACAAATTGACGTAAATGTTCATTCGATGCCACAAATTGACTTATTGGATTAACTACATTCCTTATGTACGAAAAGTGATTAGAATAAGCCTTGGGATGCACAAAATGACGTAAATGTTAAATTAATGACACAAATTTGCTTATTGGATGAACTACATTCCTTCAGTACGAAAAATGATTAGAATAAGCCTTGGGATGCACAAAATGACCTAAATGTTAATTTAATGACACAAACGCGCATATTGGATGAACTACATTCCTTAAGTACGAAAAGTGATTAGAATAAGCCTTGGGATGCACAAAATGACGTAAATGTTCATCCGATGATACAAATGCACTTATTGGATGAACTGCATTCCTTATGTACGAAAAGTGATTAGAATAAGCCTTTGGATGCACAAAATGACGTAAATGTTAAATTAATGACACAAACGCACTTATTGGATGAACTGCATTCCTTAAGTACGAAAACTGATTAGAATAAGCCTTGGGATGCACAAAATGACGTAAATGGTTATCCGATGACACAAATGCACTTATTGGATGAACTACATTCCTTAAGTACGAATAGTGATTAGAATAAGCCTTGGGATTCACAAAATGACGTAAATGTTAAATTAATGACACAAACGCACTTATTGGATGAACTTCATTCCTTAAGTACGAAAAGTGATTAGAATAAGCCTTGGGATGCACAAAATGACGTAAATGTTTATCCAATGACACAAATGCACTTATTGGATGAACTTCATTCCTTAAATACGAAAAGTGATTAGAATAAGCCTTGGGATGCACAAAATGACCTAAATGTAAATTTAATGACACAAACGCGCATATTGGATGAACTACATTCCTTAAGTACGAAAAGTGATTAGAATAAGCCTTGGGATGCACAAAATGACGTAAATGTTCATCCGATGATACAAATGCACTTATTGGATGAACTACATTCCTTATGTACGAAAAGTGATTAGAATAAGCCTTGGGATGCACAAAATGACGTAAATGTTAAATTAATGACACAAATTTGCTTATTGGATGAACTACATTCCTTAAGTACGAAAAGTGATTAGAATAAGCCTTGGGATGCACAAAATGACCTAAATGTTAATTTAATGACACAAACGCGCATATTGGATGAACTACATTCCTTAAGTACGAAAAGTGATTAGAATAAGCCTTGGGATGCACAAAATAACGTAAATGTTCATCCGATGATACAAATGCACTTATTGGATGAACTACACTCCTTATGTACGAAAAGTGCTTAGAATAAGCCTTTGGATGCACAAAATGACGTAAATGTTAAATTAATGACACAAACGCACTTATTGGATCAACTGCATTCCTTAAGTACGAAAAGTGATTACAATAAGCCTTGGGATGCACAAAATGACGTAAATGTTTATCCAATGACACAAATGCACTAATTGGATGAACTTCATTCCTTAAGTACGAAAAGTGATTAGAATAAGCCTTGGGATGCACAAAATGACGTAAATGTTCATCCGATGATACAAATGCACTTATTGGATGAACAACATTCCTTATGTACGAAAAGTGATTAGAATAAGCCTTTGGATGCACAAAATGACGTAAATGTTAAATTAATGACACAAACGCACTTGTTGGATGAACTGCATTCCTTAAGTACGAAAAGTGATTAGAATAAGCCTTGGGATGCACAAAATGACGTAAATGTTTATCCAATGACACAAATGCACTAATTGGATGAACTTCATTCCTTAAGTACGAAAAGTGATTAGAATAAGCCTTGGGATGGACAAAATGACCTAAATGTTAATTTAATGACACAAACGCGCATATTGGATGAACTACATTCCTTAAGTACGAAAAGTGATTAGAATAAGCCTTGGGATGCACAAAATGACGTAAATGTTAAATTAATGACACAAACGCACTTATTGGATGAACTGCATTCCTTAAGTACGAAAAGTGATTAGAATAAGCCTTGGGATGCACAAAATGACGTAAATGTTTATCCAATGACACAAATGCACTTATTGGATGAACTTCATTCCTTAGGTACGAAAAGTGATTAGAATAAGCCTTGGGATTCACAAAATGAAGTAAATGTTAAATTAATGACACAAAATTGCTTATTGGATGAACTACATTCCTTATGTACGAAAAGTGATTAGAATAAGCCTTGGGATGCAAAAAATGACCTAAATGTTAATTTAATGACACAAACGCGCTATTTTGGATGAACTACATTCCTTAAGTACGAAAAGTGATTAGAATAAGCCTTAAGATGCACAAAATGACGTAAATGTTAAATTAATGACACAAATTTGCTTATTGGATGAACTACATTCCTTCAGTACGAAAAGTGATTAGAATAAGCCTTGGGATGCACAAAATGACCTAAATGTTAATTTAATGACACAAACGCGCATATTGGATGAACTACATTCCTTAAGTACGAAAAGTGATTAGAATAAGCCTTGGGATGGACAAAATGACGTAAATGTTCATCCGATGATACAAATGCACTTATTGGATGAACTACACTCCTTATGTACGAAAAGTGCTTAGAATAAGCCTTTGGATGCACAAAATGACGTAAATGTTAAATTAATGACACAAACGCACTTATTGGATCAACTGCATTCCTTAAGTACGAAAAGTGATTACAATAAGCCTTGGGATGCACAAAATGACGTAAATGTTTATCCAATGACACAAATGCACTAATTGGATGAACTACATTCCTTAAGTACGAAAAGTGATTAGAATAAGCCTTGGGATGCACAAAATGACGTAAATGTTCATCTGATGATACAAATGCACTTATTGGATGAACTACATTCCTTATGTACGAAAAGTGATTAGAGTAAGCCTTGGGATGCAAAAAATGACCTAAATGTTAATTTAATGACACAAACGCGCTATTTTGGATGAACTATATTCCTTAAGTACGAAAAGTGATTAGAATAAGCCTTGGGATGCACAAAATGACGTAAATGTTTATCCAATGACACAAATGCACTTATTGGATGAACTTCATTCCTTAAGTACGAAAAGTGATTAGAATTAGCCTTGGGATGCACAAAATGACCTAAATGTTAATTTAATGACACAAACGCGCATATTGGATGAACTACATTCCTTAAGTACGAAAATTGATTAGAATAAGCCTTGGGATGCACAAAATGACGTAAATGTTCATCCGATGATACAAATGCACTTATTGGATGAACTACATTCCTTATGTACGAAAAGTGATTAGAATAAGCCTTTGGATGCACAAAATGACGTAAATGTTAAATTAATGACACAAACGCACTTATTGGATGAACTGCATTCCTTAAGTACGAAAAGTGATTAGAATAAGCCTTGGGATGCACAAAATGACGTAAATGGTTATCCGATGACACAAATGCACTTATTGGATGAACTACATTCCTTAAGTACGAATAGTGATTAGAATAAGCCTTCGGATTCACAAAATGACGTAAATGTTAAATTAATGACACAAACGCACTTATTGGATGAACTTCATTCCTTAAGTACGAAAAGTGATTAGAATAAGCCTTGGGATGCACAAAATGACGTAAATGTTTATCCAATGACACAAATGCACTTATTGGATGAACTTCATTCCTTAAATACGAAAAGTGATTAGAATAAGCCTTGGGATGCACAAAATGACCTAAATGTTAATTTAATGACACAAACGCGCATATTGGATGAATTACATTCCTTAAGTACGAAAAGTGATTAGAATAAGCCTTGGGATGCACAAAATGACGTAAATGTTCATCCGATGATACAAATGCACTTATTGGATGAACTACACTCCTTATGTACGAAAAGTGATTAGAATAAGCCTTTGGATGCACAAAATGACGTAAATGTTAAATTAATGACACAAACGCACTTATTGGATGAACTGCATTCCTTATGTACGAAAAGTGATTAGAATAAGCCTTGGGATGCACAAAATGACGTAAATGTTTATCCAATGACACAAATGCACTAATTGGATGAACTTCATTCCTTAAGTACGAAAAGTGATTAGAATACGCCTTGGGATGGACAAAATAACCTAAATGTTAATTTAATGACACAAACGCGCATATTGGATGAACTACATTCCTTAAGTACGAAAAGTGATTAGAATAAGCCTTGGGATGCACAAAATGACGTAAATGTTAAATTAATGACACAAACGCACTTATTGGATGAACTGCATTCCTTAAGTACGAAAAGTGATTAGAATAAGCCTTGGGATGCACAAAATGACGTAAATGTTTATCCAATGACACAAATGCACTTATTGGATGAACTTCATTCCTTAGGTACGAAAAGTGATTAGAATAAGCCTTGGGATTCACAAAATGACGTAAATGTTAAATTAATGACACAAAATTGCTTATTGGATGAACTACATTCCTTATGTACGAAAAGTGATTAGAATAAGCCTTTGGATGCACAAAATGACGTAAATGTTAAATTAATGACACAAACGCACTTATTGGATGAACTGCATTCCTTAAGTACGAAAAGTGATTAGAATAAGCCTTGGGATGCACAAAATGACGTAAATGTTTATCCAATGAAACAAATGCACTTATTGGATGAACTTCATTCCTTAAGTACGAAAAGTGATTAGAATAAGCCTTGGGATGCACAAAATGACCTAAATGTTAATTTAATGACACAAACGCGCATATTGGATGAACTACATTCCTTAAGTACGAAATGTGATTAGAATAAGCCTTGGGATGCACAAAATGACGTAAATGTTCATCCGATGATACAAATGCACTTATTGGATGAACTACATTCCTTATGTACGAAAAGTGATTAGAATAAGCCTTTGGATGCACAAAATGACGTAAATGTTAAATTAATGACACAAACGCACTTATTGGATGAACTGCATTCCTTAAGTACGAAAAGTGATTAGAATAAGCCTTGGGATGCACAAAATGACGTAAATGGTTATCCGATGACACAAATGCACTTATTGGATGAACTACATTCCTTAAGTACGAATAGTGATTAGAATAAGCCTTGGGATTCACAAAATGACGTAAATGTTAAATTAATGACACAAACGCACTTATTGGATGAACTTCATTCCTTAAGTACGAAAAGTGATTAGAATAAGCCTTGGGATGCACAAAATGACGTAAATGTTTGTCCAATGACACAAATGCACTTATTGGATGAACTTCATTCCTTAAATACGAAAAGTGATTAGAATAAGCCTTGGGATGCACAAAATGACCTAAATGTTAATTTAATGACACAAACGCGCATATTGGATGAACTACATTCCTTAAGTACGAAAAGTGATTAGAATAAGCCTTGGGATGCACAAAATGACGTAAATGTTCATCCGATGATACAAATGCACTTATTGGATGAACTACATTCCTTATGTACTAAAAGTGATTAGAATAAGCATTGGGATGCACAAAATGACGTAAATGTTAAATTAATGACACAAATTTGCTTATTGGATGAACTACATTCCTTCAGTACGAAAAGTGATTAGAATAAGCCTTGGGATGCACAAAATGACCTAAATGTTAATTTAATGACACAAACGCGCATATTGGATGAACTACATTCCTTAAGTACGAAAAGTGATTAGAATAAGCCTTGGGATGCACAAAATGACGTAAATGTTCATCCGATGATACAAATGCACTTATTGGATGAACTACACTCCTTATGTACGAAAAGTGCTTAGAATAAGCATTTGGATGCACAAAATGACGTAAATGTTAAATTAATGACACAAACGCACTTATTGGATCAACTGCATTCCTTAAGTACGAAAAGTGATTACAATAAGCCTTGGGATGCACAAAATGACGTAAATGTTTATCCAATGACACAAATGCACTAATTGGATGAACTTCATTCCTTAAGTACGAAAAGTGATTAGAATAAGCCTTGGGATGGACAAAATGACCTAAATGTTAATTTAATGACACAAACGCGCATATTGGATGAACTACATTCCTTAAGTACGAAAAGTGATTAGAATAAGCCTTGGGATGCACAAAATGACGTAAATGTTCATCCGATGATACAAATGCACTTATTGGATGAACTACATTCCTTATGTACGAAAAGTGATTAGAATAAGCCTTGGGATGCACAAAATGACGTAAATGTTAAATTAATGACACAAATTTGCTTATTGGATGAACTACATTCCTTAAGTACAAAAAGTGATTAGAATAAGCCTTGGGATGGACAAAATGACCTAAATGTTAATTTAATGACACAAACGCGCATATTGGATGAACTACATTCCTTAAGTACGAAAAGTGATTAGAATAAGCCTTGGGATGCACAAAATGACGTAAATGTTCATCCGATGATACAAATGCACTTATTGGATGAACTACATTCCTTATGTACGAAAAGTGATTAGAGTAAGCCTTGGGATGCAAAAAATGACCTAAATGTTAATTTAATGACACAAACGCGCTATTTTGGATGAACTATATTCCTTAAGTACGAAAAGTGATTAGAATAAGCCTTGGGATGCACAAAATGACGTAAATGTTTATCCAATGACACAAATGCACTTATTGGATGAACTTCATTCCTTAAGTACGAAAAGTGATTAGAATAAGCCTTGGGATGCACAAAATGACCTAAATGTTAATTTAATGACACAAACGCGCATATTGGATGAACTACATTCCTTAAGTACGAAAAGTGATTAGAATAAGCCTTGGGATGCACAAAATAACGTAAATGTTCATCCGATGATACAAATGCACTTATTGGATGAACTACATTCCTTATGTACGAAAAGTGATTAGAATAAGCCTTTGGATGCACAAAATGACGTAAATGTTAAATTAATGACACAAACGCACTTATTGGATCAACTGCATTCCTTAAGTACGAAAAGTGATTACAATAAGCCTTGGGATGCACAAAATGACGTAAATGTTTATCCAATGACACAAATGCACTAATTGGATGAACTTCATTCCTTAAGTACGAAAAGTGATTAGAATAAGCCTTGGGATGGACAAAATGTCCTAAATGTTAATTTAATGACACAAACGCGCATATTGGATGAACTACATTCCTTAAGTACGAAAAGTGATTAGAATAAGCCTTGGGATGCACAAAATGACGTAAATGTTCATCCGATGATACAAATGCACTTATTGGATGAACTACATTCCTTATGTACGAAAAGTGATTAGAATAAGCCTTTGGATGCACAAAATGACGTAAATGTTAAATTAATGACACAAACGCACTTATTGGATGAACTACATTCCTTAAGTACGAAAAGTGATTAGAATAAGCCTTGGGATGCACAAAATGACGTAAATGTTTATCCAATGACACAAATGCACTTATTGGATGAACTTCATTCCTTAAGTACGAAAAGTGATTAGAATAAGCCTTGGGATGCACAATATGATCTAAATGTTAAATTAATGACACAAACATGCTTATTGAATGAACTACATTCCTTAAGTACGAAAAGTGATTAGAATAAGCCTTGGGATGCAGAAAATGCGTAAATGTTCAATTAATGGCACAAACGCGCTTATTGGATGAACTACAATCCTTAAGTACGAAAAGTGATTAGAATAAGCCTTGGGATGCACAATATGATCTAAATTATAAATTAATGACACAAACGCGCTTATTGGATGAACTACATTCCTTAAGTACGAAAAGTGATTAGAATAAGCCTTGGGATGCACAAAATGACGTAAATGTTCATCCAATGACACAAATGCACTTATTGGATGAACTACATTCCTTAAGTACGAATAGTGATTAGAATAAGCCTTGGGATTCATAAAATGATCTAAACGTTAAATTAATGACTCAAACGCTCTTATTGGATGAACTACATTCCTTAAGTATGAAAAGTGATTAGAATAAGCCTTGGGATTCACAAAATGATGTAAATGTTAAATTAATGACACAAATGCACTTATTGGATGAACTACATTCCTTAAGTACGAAAAATGATTAGAATAAGCCTTGGCATTCACAAAATGACGTTAATGTTCGTCCAATGACACAAATACACTTATTGGATGAACTACATTCCTTAAGTACGAAAAGTGATTAGAATAAGCATTGGGATTCACAAAATGATATAAATGTTAATTTAATGACACAAACGCTCTTATTCGATGAACTACATTCCTTAAGTATGAAAAGTGATTAGAATAAGCCTTGGGATGCACAAAATGACGTAAATGTTCATCCAATGACACAAATGCACTTATTGAATGAACTACATTCCTTATGTCCGAAAAGTGATTAGAATAAGCCTTGGGATGCACAAAATGACGTAAATGTTCATCCAATGACACAAATGCACTTATTGGATGAACTACATTCCTTAAGTACGGAAAGTGATTAGAATAAGCCTTGGGATTCACAAAATGACGTTAATGATCATCCAATGACACAAATGCACTTATTGGATGAACTACTTCCTTAAGTACGAAAAGGGATTAGAATTAGCCTTGGGATGCACAAAATGACTTAAATGTTAATCCAATGACACAAATGCACTTATTGGATGAACTATATTCCGTAAGTAAGAAAAGTGATGAGAATAAGCCTTGGGATGCACAAAATGACGTAAATGTTCATCCAATGACACAAATGCACTTATTGGATGAACTACATTCCTTAAGTACGAAAAGTGATTAGAATAAGCCTTGGGATGCACAAAATGACGTAAATGTTAAATTAATGACACAAACGCACTTATTGGATGAACTGCATTCCTTAAGTACGAAAAGTGATTAGAATAAGCCTTGGGATGCACAAAATGACGTAAATGTTTATCCAATGACACAAATGCACTTATTGGATGAACTTCATTCCTTAAGTACGAAAAGTGATTAGAATAAGCCTTGGGATGCACAAAATGACCTAAATGTTAATTTAATGACACAAACGCGCATATTGGATGAACTAGATTCCTTGAGTACGAAAAGTGATTAGAATAAGCCTTGGGATGCACAAAATAACGTAAATGTTCATCCGATGATACTAATGCACTTATTGGATGAACTACATTCCTTATGTACGAAAAGTGATTAGAATAAGCCTTTGGATGCACAAAATGACGTAAATGTTAAATTAATGACACAAACGCACTTATTGGATGAACTGCATTTCTTAAGTACGAAAAGTGATGAGAATAAGCCTTGGGATGCACAAAATGACGTAAATGTTCATCCGATGACACAAATGCACTTATTGGATGAACTACATTCCTTAAGTACGAAAAGTGATTAGAATAAGCCTTTGGATGCACAAAATGACATAAATGTTAAATTAATGACACAAACGCACTTATTGGATCAACTGCATTCCTTAAGTACGAAAAGTGATTACAATAAGCCTTGGGATGCACAAAATGACGTAAATGTTTATCCAGTGACACAAATGCACTAATTGGATGAACTTCATTCCTTAAGTACGAAAAGTGATTAGAATAAGCCTTGGGATGGACAAAATGACCTAAATGTTAATTTAATGACACAAACGCGCATATTGGATGAACTACATTCCTTAAGTACGAAAAGTGATTAGAATAAGCCTTGGGATGCACAAAATGACGTAAATGTTCATCCGATGATACAAATGCACTTATTGGATGAACTACATTCCTTATGTACGAAAAGTGATTAGAATAAGCCTTTGGATGCACAAAATGACGTAAATGTTAAATTAATGACACAAACGCACTTGTTGGATGAACTGCATTCCTTAAGTACGAAAAGTGATTAGAATAAGCCTTGGGATGCACAAAATGACGTAAATGTTCATCCGATGATACAAATGCACTTATTGGATGAACTACATTCCTTATGTACGAAAAGTGATTAGAATAAGCCTTGGGATGCACAAAATGACGTAAATGTTAAATTAATGACACAAATTTGCTTATTGGATGAACTACATTCCTTCAGTACGAAAAGTGATTAGAATAAGCCTTGGGATGCACAAAATGACGTAAATGTTCATCTGATGATACAAATGCACTTATTGGATGAACTACATTCCTTATGTACGAAAAGTGATTAGAATAAGCCTTTGGATGCACAAAATGACGTAAATGTTAAATTAATGACACAAACGCACTTGTTGGATGAACTGCATTCCTTAAGTACGAAAAGTGATTAGAATAAGCCTTGGGATCCACAAAATGACGTAAATGTTTATCCAATGACACAAATGCACTAATTGGATGAACTTCATTCCTTAAGTACGAAAAGTGATTAGAATAAGCCTTGGGATGGACAAAATGACCTAAATGTTAATTTAATGACACAAACGCGCATATTGGATGAACTACATTCCTTAAGTACGAAAAGTGATTAGAATAAGCCTTGGGATGCACAAAATGACGTAAATGTTCATCCGATGATACAAATGCACTTATTGGATGAACTACATTCCTTATGTACGAAAAGTGATTAGAGTAAGCCTTGGGATGCAAAAAATGACCTAAATGTTAATTTAATGACACAAACGCGCTATTTTGGATGAACTATATTCCTTAAGTACGAAAAGTGATTAGAATAAGCCTTGGGATGCACAAAATGACGTAAATGTTTATCCAATGACACAAATGCACTTATTGGATGAACTTCATTCCTTAAGTACGAAAAGTGATTAGAATTAGCCTTGGGATGCACAAAATGACCTAAATGTTAATTTAATGACACAAACGCGCATATTGGATGAACTACATTCCTTAAGTACGAAAATTGATTAGAATAAGCCTTGGGATGCACAAAATGACGTAAATGTTCATCCGATGATACAAATGCACTTATTGGATGAACTACATTCCTTATGTACGAAAAGTGATTAGAATAAGCCTTTGGATGCACAAAATGACGTAAATGTTAAATTAATGACACAAACGCACTTATTGGATGAACTGCATTCCTTAAGTACGAAAAGTGATTAGAATAAGCCTTGGGATGCACAAAATGACGTAAATGGTTATCCGATGACACAAATGCACTTATTGGATGAACTACATTCCTTAAGTACGAATAGTGATTAGAATAAGCCTTGGGATTCACAAAATGACGTAAATGTTAAATTAATGACACAAACGCCCTTATTGGATGAACTTCATTCCTTAAGTACGAAAAGTGATTAGAATAAGCCTTGGGATGCACAAAATGACGTAAATGTTTATCCAATGACACAAATGCACTTATTGGATGAACTTCATTCATTAAATACGAAAAGTGATTAGAATAAGCCTTGGGATGCACAAAATGAACTAAATGTAAATTTAATGACACAAACGCGCATATTGGATGAACTACATTCCTTAAGTACGAAAAGTGATTAGAATAAGCCTTGGGATGCACAAAATGACGTAAATGTTCATCCGATGATACAAATGCACTTATTGGATGAACTACACTCCTTATGTACGAAAAGTGATTAGAATAAGCCTTTGGATGCACAAAATGACCTAAATGTTAAATTAATGACACAAACGCACTTATTGGATCAACTGCATTCCTTAAGTACGAAAAGTGATTACAATAAGCCTTGGGATGCACAAAATGACGTAAATGTTTATCCAATGACACAAATGCACTAATTGGATGAACTTCATTCCTTAAGTACGAAAAGTGATTAGAATAAGCCTTGGGATGGACAAAATGACCTAAATGTTAATTTAATGACACAAACGCGCATATTGGATGAACTACATTCCTTAAGTACGAAAAGGGATTAGAATAAGCCTTGGGATGCACAAAATGACGTAAATGTTCATCCGATGATACAAATGCACTTATTGGATGAACTACATTCCTTATGTACGAAAAGTGATTAGAATAAGCCTTGGGATGCACAAAATGACGTAAATGTTAAATTAATGACACAAATTTGCTTATTGGATGAACTACATTCCTTCAGTACGAAAAGTTATTAGAATAAGCCTTGGGATGCACAAAATGACCTAAATGTTAATTTAATGACACAAACGCGCATATTGGATGAACTACATTCCTTAAGTACGAAAAGTGATTAGAATAAGCCTTGGGATGCACAAAATGACGTAAATGTTCATCCGATGATACAAATGCACTTATTGGATGAACTACATTCCTTATGTACTAAAAGTGATTAGAATAAGCATTGGGATGCACAAAATGACGTAAATGTTAAATTAATGACACAAATTTGCTTATTGGATGAACTACATTCCTTCAGTACGAAAAGTGATTAGAATAAGCCTTGGGATGCACAAAATGACCTAAATGTTAATTTAATGACACAAACGCGCATATTGGATGAACTACATTCCTTAAGTACGAAAAGTGATTAGAATAAGCCTTGGGATGCACAAAATGACGTAAATGTTCATCCGATGATACAAATGCACTTATTGGATGAACTACACTCCTTATGTACGAAAAGTGCTTAGAATAAGCCTTTGGATGCACAAAATGACGTAAATGTTAAATTAATGACACAAACGCACTTATTGGATCAACTGCATTCCTTAAGTACGAAAAGTGATTACAATAAGCCTTGGGATGCACAAAATGACGTAAATGTTTATCCAATGACACAAATGCACTAATTGGATGAACTTCATTCCTTAAGTACGAAAAGTGATTAGAATAAGCCTTGGGATGGACAAAATGACCTAAATGTTAATTTAAGGACACAAACGCGCATATTGGATGAACTACATTCCTTAAGTACGAAAAGTGATTAGAATAAGCCTTGGGATGCACAAAATGACGTAAATGTTCATCCGATGATACAAATGCACTTATTGGATGAACTACATTCCTTATGTACGAAAAGTGATTAGAATAAGCCTTGGGATGCACAAAATGACGTAAATGTTAAATTAATGACACAAATTTGCCTATTGGATGAACTACATTCCTTCAGTACGAAAAGTGATTAGAATAAGCCTTGGGATGCACAAAATGACGTAAATGTTCATCTGATGATACAAATGCACTTATTGGATGAACTACATTCCTTATGTACGAAAAGTGATTAGAATAAGCCTTTGGATGCACAAAATGACGTAAATGTTAAATTAATGACACAAACGCACTTGTTGGATGAACTGCATTCCTTAAGTACGAAAAGTGATTAGAATAAGCCTTGGGATGCACAAAATGACGTAAATGTTTATCCAATGACACAAATGCACTAATTGGATGAACTTCATTCCTTAAGTACGAAAAGTGATTAGAATAAGCCTTGGGATGGACAAAATGACCTAAATGTTAATTTAATGACACAAACGCGCATATTGGATGAACTACATTCCTTAAGTACGAAAAGTGATTAGAATAAGCCTTGGGATGCACAAAATGACGTAAATGTTAAATTAATGACACAAACGCACTTATTGGATGAACTGCATTCCTTAAGTACGAAAAGTGATTAGAATAAGCCTTGGGATGCACAAAATGACGTAAATGTTTATCCAATGACACAAATGCACTTATTGGATGAACTTCATTCCTTAGGTACGAAAAGTGATTAGAATAAGCCTTGGGATTCACAAAATGAAGTAAATGTTAAATTAATGACACAAAATTGCTTATTGGATGAACTACATTCCTTATGTACGAAAAGTGATTAGAATAAGCCTTGGGATGCAAAAAATGACCTAAATGTTAATTTAATGACACAAACGCGCTATTTTGGATGAACTACATTCCTTAAGTACGAAAAGTGATTAGAATAAGCCTTAAGATGCACAAAATGACGTAAATGTTAAATTAATGACACAAATTTGCTTATTGGATGAACTACATTCCTTCAGTACGAAAAGTGATTAGAATAAGCCTTGGGATGCACAAAATGACCTAAATGTTAATTTAATGACACAAACGCGCATATTGGATGAACTACATTCCTTATGTACGAAAAGTGATTAGAATAAGCCTTGGGATGCACAAAATGACGTAAATGTTCATCCGATGATACAAATGCACTTATTGGATGAACTACATTCCTTATGTACGAAAAGTGATTAGAATAAGCCTTTGGATGCACAAAATGACGTAAATGTTAAATTAATGACACAAACGCACTTGTTGGATGAACTGCATTCCTTAAGTACGAAAAGTGATTAGAATAAGCCTTGGGATGCACAAAATGACGTAAATGTTTATCCAATGACACAAATGCACTAATTGGATGAACTTCATTCCTTAAGTACAAAAAGTGATTAGAATAAGCCTTGGGATGGACAAAATGACCTAAATGTTAATTTAATGACACAAACGCGCATATTGGATGAACTACATTCCTTAAGTACGAAAAGTGATTAGAATAAGCCTTGGGATGCACAAAATGACGTAAATGTTCATCCGATGATACAAATGCACTTATTGGATGAACTACATTCCTTATGTACGAAAAGTGATTAGAGTAAGCCTTGGGATGCAAAAAATGACCTAAATGTTAATTTAATGACACAAACGCGCTATTTTGGATGAACTATATTCCTTAAGTACGAAAAGTGATTAGAATAAGCCTTGGGATGCACAAAATGACGTAAATGTTTATCCAATGACACAAATGCACT
>JBBPBO010000003.1:34813496-34848653 GCA_037974295.1 Cicer cuneatum | reverse complement strand
GTACTAAAAGTGATTAGAATAAGCCTTGGGATGCACAAAATGACGTAAATGTTAAATTAATGACACAAATATGCTTATTGGATGAACTACATTCCTTCAGTACGAAAAGTGATTAGAATAAGCCTTGGGATGCACAAAATGACCTAAATGTTAATTTAATGACACAAACGCGCATATTGGATGAACTACATTCCTTAAGTACGAAAAGTGATTAGAATAAGCCTTGGGATGCACAAAATGACGTAAATGTTCATCCGATGATACAAATGCACTTATTGGATGAACTACATTCCTTATGTACTAAAAGTGATTAGAATAAGCCTTGGGATGCACAAAATGACGTAAATGTTAAATTAATGACACAAATATGCTTATTGGATGAACTACATTCCTTCAGTACGAAAAGTGATTAGAATAAGCCTTGGGATGCACAAAATGACCTAAATGTTAATTTAATGACACAAACGCGCATATTGGATGAATTACATTCCTTAAGTACGAAAAGTGATTAGAATAAGCCTTGGGATGCACAAAATGACGTAAATGTTCATCCGATGATACAAATGCACTTATTGGATGAACTACACTCCTTATGTACGAAAAGTGATTAGAATAAGCCTTTGGATGCACAAAATGACGTAAATGTTAAATTAATGACACAAACGCACTTATTGGATGAACTGCATTCCTTATGTACGAAAAGTGATTAGAATAAGCCTTGGGATGCACAAAATGACGTAAATGTTCATCCGATGATACAAATGCACTTATTGGATGAACTACATTCCTTATGTACGAAAAGTGATTAGAATAAGCCTTGGGATGCACAAAATGACGTAAATGTTAAATTAATGACACAAATTTGCTTATTGGATGAACTACATTCCTTCAGTACGAAAAGTGATTAGAATAAGCCTTGGGATGCACAAAATGACCTAAATGTTAATTTAATGACACAAACGCGCATATTGGATGAACTACATTCCTTAAGTACGAAAAGTGATTAGAATAAGCCTTGGGATGCACAAAATGACGTAAATGTTTATCCAATGACACAAATGCACTTATTATATGAACTTTGTTCCTTAAGTACGAAAAGTGATTAGAATTAGCTTTGGGATGCACAAAATGACGTAAATGTTCGTCCGATGCCACAAATTGACTTATTGGATTAACTACATTCCTTATGTACGAAAAGTGATTAGAATAAGCCTTGGGATGCACAAAATGACGTAAATGTTAAATTAATGACACAAATTTGCTTATTGGATGAACTACATTCCTTCAGTACGAAAAGTGATTAGAATAAGCCTTGGGATGCACAAAATGACGTAAATGTTCATCTGATGATACAAATGCACTTATTGGATGAACTACATTCCTTATGTACGAAAAGTGATTAGAATAAGCCTTTGGATGCACAAAATGACGTAAATGTTAAATTAATGACACAAACGCACTTGTTGGATGAACTGCATTCCTTAAGTACGAAAAGTGATTAGAATAAGCCTTGGGATCCACAAAATGACGTAAATGTTTATCCAATGACACAAATGCACTAATTGGATGAACTTCATTCCTTAAGTACGAAAAGTGATTAGAATAAGCCTTGGGATGGACAAAATGACCTAAATGTTAATTTAATGACACAAACGCGCATATTGGATGAACTACATTCCTTAAGTACGAAAAGTGATTAGAATAAGCCTTGGGATGCACAAAATGACGTAAATGTTCATCCGATGATACAAATGCACTTATTGGATGAACTACATTCCTTATGTACGAAAAGTGATTAGAGTAAGCCTTGGGATGCAAAAAATGACCTAAATGTTAATTTAATGACACAAACGCGCTATTTTGGATGAACTATATTCCTTAAGTACGAAAAGTGATTAGAATAAGCCTTGGGATGCACAAAATGACGTAAATGTTTATCCAATGACACAAATGCACTTATTGGATGAACTTCATTCCTTAAGTACGAAAAGTGATTAGAATAAGCCTTGGGATGCACAAAATGACCTAAATGTTAATTTAATGACACAAACGCGCATATTGGATGAACTACATTCCTTAAGTACGAAAAGTGATTAGAATAAGCCTTGGGATGTACAAAATGACGTAAATGTTCATCCGATGATACAAATGCACTTATTGGATGAACTACATTCCTTATGTACGAAAAGTGATTAGAATAAGCCTCGGGATGCACAAAATGACGTAAATGTTAAATTAATGACACAAATTTGCTTATTGGATGAACTACATTCCTTCAGTACGAAAAGTGATTAGAATAAGCCTTGGGATGCACAAAATGACGTAAATGTTCATCTGATGATACAAATGCACTTATTGGATGAACTACATTCCTTATGTACGAAAAGTGATTAGAATAAGCCTTTGGATGCACAAAATGACGTAAATGTTAAATTAATGACACAAACGCACTTGTTGGATGAACTGCATTCCTTAAGTACGAAAAGTGATTAGAATAAGCCTTGGGATCCACAAAATGACGTAAATGTTTATCCAATGACACAAATGCACTAATTGGATGAACTTCATTCCTTAAGTACGAAAAGTGATTAGAATAAGCCTTGGGATGGACAAAATGACCTAAATGTTAATTTAATGACACAAACGCGCATATTGGATGAACTACATTCCTTAAGTACGAAAAGTGATTAGAATAAGCCTTGGGATGCACAAAATGACGTAAATGTTCATCCGATGATACAAATGCACTTATTGGATGAACTACATTCCTTATGTACGAAAAGTGATTAGAGTAAGCCTTGGGATGCAAAAAATGACCTAAATGTTAATTTAATGACACAAACGCGCTATTTTGGATGAACTATATTCCTTAAGTACGAAAAGTGATTAGAATAAGCCTTGGGATGCACAAAATGACGTAAATGTTTATCCAATGACACAAATGCACTTATTGGATGAACTTCATTCCTTAAGTACGAAAAGTGATTAGAATAAGCCTTGGGATGGACAAAATGACCTAAATGTTAATTTAATGACACAAACGCGCATATTGGATGAACTACATTCCTTAAGTACGAAAAGTGATTAGAATAAGCCTTGGGATGCACAAAATGACGTAAATGTTCATCTGATGATACAAATGCACTTATTGGATGAACTACATTCCTTATGTACGAAAAGTGATTAGAATAAGCCTTTGGATGCACAAAATGAAGTAAATGTTAAATTAATGACACAAACGCACTTGTTGGATGAACTGCATTCCTTAAGTACGAAAAGTGATTAGAATAAGCCTTGGGATGCACAAAATGACGTAAATGTTTATCCAATGACACAAATGCACTAATTGGATGAACTTCATTCCTTAAGTACGAAAAGTGATTAGAATAAGCCTTGGGATGGACAAAATGACCTAAATGTTAATTTAATGACACAAACGCGCATATTGGATGAACTACATTCCTTAAGTACGAAAAGTGATTAGAATAAGCCTTGGGATGCACAAAATGACGTAAATGTTCATCCGATGATACAAATGCACTTATTGGATGAACTACATTCCTTATGTACTAAAAGTGATTAGAATAAGCATTGGGATGCACAAAATGACGTAAATGTTAAATTAATGACACAAATTTGCTTATTGGATGAACTACATTCCTTCAGTACGAAAAGTGATTAGAATAAGCCTTGGGATGCACAAAATGACCTAAATGTTAATTTAATGACACAAACGCGCATATTGGATGAACTACATTCCTTAAGTACGAAAAGTGATTAGAATAAGCCTTGGGATGCACAAAATGACGTAAATGTTCATCCGATGATACAAATGCACTTATTGGATGAACTACACTCCTTATGTACGAAAAGTGCTTAGAATAAGCATTTGGATGCACAAAATGACGTAAATGTTAAATTAATGACACAAACGCACTTATTGGATCAACTGCATTCCTTAAGTACGAAAAGTGATTACAATAAGCCTTGGGATGCACAAAATGACGTAAATGTTTATCCAATGACACAAATGCACTAATTGGATGAACTTCATTCCTTAAGTACGAAAAGTGATTAGAATAAGCCTTGGGATGGACAAAATGACCTAAATGTTAATTTAATGACACAAACGCGCATATTGGATGAACTACATTCCTTAAGTACGAAAAGTGATTAGAATAAGCCTTGGGATGCACAAAATGACGTAAATGTTCATCCGATGATACAAATGCACTTATTGGATGAACTACATTCCTTATGTACGAAAAGTGATTAGAATAAGCCTTGGGATGCACAAAATGACGTAAATGTTAAATTAATGACACAAATTTGCTTATTGGATGAACTACATTCCTTATGTACGAAAAGTGATTAGAATAAGCCTTGGGATGCACAAAATGACGTAAATGTTAAATTAATGACACAAATTTGCTTATTGGATGAACTACATTCCTTCAGTACGAAAAGTGATTAGAATAAGCCTTGGGATGCACAAAATGACCTAAATGTTAATTTAATGACACAAACGCGCATATTGGATGAATTACATTCCTTAAGTACGAAAAGTGATTAGAATAAGCCTTGGGATGCACAAAATGACGTAAATGTTCATCCGATGATACAAATGCACTTATTGGATGAACTACACTCCTTATGTACGAAAAGTGATTAGAATAAGCCTTTGGATGCACAAAATGACGTAAATGTTAAATTAATGACACAAACGCACTTATTGGATGAACTGCATTCCTTATGTACGAAAAGTGATTAGAATAAGCCTTGGGATGCACAAAATGACGTAAATGTTTATCCAATGACACAAATGCACTAATTGGATGAACTTCATTCCTTAAGTACGAAAAGTGATTAGAATACGCCTTGGGATGGACAAAATAACCTAAATGTTAATTTAATGACACAAACGCGCATATTGGATGAACTACATTCCTTAAGTACGAAAAGTGATTAGAATAAGCCTTGGGATGCACAAAATGACGTAAACGTTCATCTGATGATACAAATGCACTTATTGGATGAACTACATTCCTTATGTACGAAAAGTGATTAGAATAAGCCTTGGGATGCACAAAATGACGTAAATGTTAAATTAATGACACAAATTTGCTTATTGGATGAACTACATTCCTTCAGTACGAAAAGTGATTAGAATAAGCCTTGGGATGCACAAAATGACCTAAATGTTAATTTAATGACACAAACGCGCATATTGGATGAACTACATTCCTTAAGTACGAAAAGTGATTAGAATAAGCCTTGGGATGCACAAAATGACGTAAATGTTCATCCGATGATACAAATGCACTTATTGGATGAACTACACTCCTTATGTACGAAAAGTGCTTAGAATAAGCATTTGGATGCACAAAATGACGTAAATGTTAAATTAATGACACAAACGCACTTATTGGATCAACTGCATTCCTTAAGTACGAAAAGTGATTACAATAAGCCTTGGGATGCACAAAATGACGTAAATGTTTATCCAATGACACAAATGCACTAATTGGATGAACTTCATTCCTTAAGTACGAAAAGTGATTAGAATAAGCCTTGGGATGGACAAAATGACCTAAATGTTAATTTAATGACACAAACGCGCATATTGGATGAACTACATTCCTTAAGTACGAAAAGTGATTAGAATAAGCCTTGGGATGCACAAAATGACGTAAATGTTCATCCGATGATACAAATGCACTTATTGGATGAACTACATTCCTTATGTACGAAAAGTGATTAGAATAAGCCTTGGGATGCACAAAATGACGTAAATGTTAAATTAATGACACAAATTTGCTTATTGGATGAACTACATTCCTTAAGTACAAAAAGTGATTAGAATAAGCCTTGGGATGGACAAAATGACCTAAATGTTAATTTAATGACACAAACGCGCATATTGGATGAACTACATTCCTTAAGTACGAAAAGTGATTAGAATAAGCCTTGGGATGCACAAAATGACGTAAATGTTCATCCGATGATACAAATGCACTTATTGGATGAACTACATTCCTTATGTACGAAAAGTGATTAGAGTAAGCCTTGGGATGCAAAAAATGACCTAAATGTTAATTTAATGACACAAACGCGCTATTTTGGATGAACTATATTCCTTAAGTACGAAAAGTGATTAGAATAAGCCTTGGGATGCACAAAATGACGTAAATGTTTATCCAATGACACAAATGCACTAATTGGATGAACTTCATTCCTTAAGTACGAAAAGTGATTAGAATAAGCCTTGGGATGGACAAAATGACCTAAATGTTAATTTAATGACACAAACGCGCATATTGGATGAACTACATTCCTTAAGTACGAAAAGTGATTAGAATAAGCCTTGGGATGCACAAAATGACGTAAATGTTAAATTAATGACACAAACGCACTTATTGGATGAACTGCATTCCTTAAGTACGAAAAGTGATTAGAATAAGCCTTGGGATGCACAAAATGACGTAAATGTTTATCCAATGACACAAATGCACTTATTGGATGAACTTCATTCCTTAGGTACGAAAAGTGATTAGAATAAGCCTTGGGATTCACAAAATGAAGTAAATGTTAAATTAATGACACAAAATTGCTTATTGGATGAACTACATTCCTTATGTACGAAAAGTGATTAGAATAAGCCTTGGGATGCAAAAAATGACCTAAATGTTAATTTAATGACACAAACGCGCTATTTTGGATGAACTACATTCCTTAAGTACGAAAAGTGATTAGAATAAGCCTTAAGATGCACAAAATGACGTAAATGTTAAATTAATGACACAAATTTGCTTATTGGATGAACTACATTCCTTCAGTACGAAAAGTGATTAGAATAAGCCTTGGGATGCACAAAATGACCTAAATGTTAATTTAATGACACAAACGCGCATATTGGATGAACTACATTCCTTATGTACGAAAAGTGATTAGAATAAGCCTTGGGATGCACAAAATGACGTAAATGTTCATCCGATGATACAAATGCACTTATTGGATGAACTACATTCCTTATGTACGAAAAGTGATTAGAATAAGCCTTTGGATGCACAAAATGACGTAAATGTTAAATTAATGACACAAACGCACTTGTTGGATGAACTGCATTCCTTAAGTACGAAAAGTGATTAGAATAAGCCTTGGGATGCACAAAATGACGTAAATGTTCATCCGATGATACAAATGCACTTATTGGATGAACTACATTCCTTATGTACGAAAAGTGATTAGAATAAGCCTTGGGATGCACAAAATGACGTAAATGTTAAATTAATGACACAAATTTGCTTATTGGATGAACTACATTCCTTCAGTACGAAAAGTTATTAGAATAAGCCTTGGGATGCACAAAATGACCTAAATGTTAATTTAATGACACAAACGCGCATATTGGATGAACTACATTCCTTAAGTACGAAAAGTGATTAGAATAAGCCTTGGGATGCACAAAATGACGTAAATGTTCATCCGATGATACAAATGCACTTATTGGATGAACTACATTCCTTATGTACTAAAAGTGATTAGAATAAGCATTGGGATGCACAAAATGACGTAAATGTTAAATTAATGACACAAATTTGCTTATTGGATGAACTACATTCCTTCAGTACGAAAAGTGATTAGAATAAGCCTTGGGATGCACAAAATGACCTAAATGTTAATTTAATGACACAAACGCGCATATTGGATGAACTACATTCCTTAAGTACGAAAAGTGATTAGAATAAGCCTTGGGATGCACAAAATGACGTAAATGTTCATCCGATGATACAAATGCACTTATTGGATGAACTACACTCCTTATGTACGAAAAGTGCTTAGAATAAGCCTTTGGATGCACAAAATGACGTAAATGTTAAATTAATGACACAAACGCACTTATTGGATCAACTGCATTCCTTAAGTACGAAAAGTGATTACAATAAGCCTTGGGATGCACAAAATGACGTAAATGTTTATCCAATGACACAAATGCACTAATTGGATGAACTTCATTCCTTAAGTACGAAAAGTGATTAGAATAAGCCTTGGGATGGACAAAATGACCTAAATGTTAATTTAAGGACACAAACGCGCATATTGGATGAACTACATTCCTTAAGTACGAAAAGTGATTAGAATAAGCCTTGGGATGCACAAAATGACGTAAATGTTCATCCGATGATACAAATGCACTTATTGGATGAACTACATTCCTTATGTACGAAAAGTGATTAGAATAAGCCTTGGGATGCACAAAATGACGTAAATGTTAAATTAATGACACAAATTTGCTTATTGGATGAACTACATTCCTTAAGTACAAAAAGTGATTAGAATAAGCCTTGGGATGGACAAAATGACCTAAATGTTAATTTAATGACACAAACGCGCATATTGGATGAACTACATTCCTTAAGTACGAAAAGTGATTAGAATAAGCCTTGGGATGCACAAAATGACGTAAATGTTCATCCGATGATACAAATGCACTTATTGGATGAACTACATTCCTTATGTACGAAAAGTGATTAGAGTAAGCCTTGGGATGCAAAAAATGACCTAAATGTTAATTTAATGACACAAACGCGCTATTTTGGATGAACTATATTCCTTAAGTACGAAAAGTGATTAGAATAAGCCTTGGGATGCACAAAATGACGTAAATGTTTATCCAATGACACAAATGCACTAATTGGATGAACTTCATTCCTTAAGTACGAAAAGTGATTAGAATAAGCCTTGGGATGGACAAAATGACCTAAATGTTAATTTAATGACACAAACGCGCATATTGGATGAACTACATTCCTTAAGTACGAAAAGTGATTAGAATAAGCCTTGGGATGCACAAAATGACGTAAATGTTAAATTAATGACACAAACGCACTTATTGGATGAACTGCATTCCTTAAGTACGAAAAGTGATTAGAATAAGCCTTGGGATGCACAAAATGACGTAAATGTTTATCCAATGACACAAATGCACTTATTGGATGAACTTCATTCCTTAGGTACGAAAAGTGATTAGAATAAGCCTTGGGATTCACAAAATGAAGTAAATGTTAAATTAATGACACAAAATTGCTTATTGGATGAACTACATTCCTTATGTACGAAAAGTGATTAGAATAAGCCTTGGGATGCAAAAAATGACCTAAATGTTAATTTAATGACACAAACGCGCTATTTTGGATGAACTACATTCCTTAAGTACGAAAAGTGATTAGAATAAGCCTTAAGATGCACAAAATGACGTAAATGTTAAATTAATGACACAAATTTGCTTATTGGATGAACTACATTCCTTCAGTACGAAAAGTGATTAGAATAAGCCTTGGGATGCACAAAATGACCTAAATGTTAATTTAATGACACAAACGCGCATATTGGATGAACTACATTCCTTATGTACGAAAAGTGATTAGAATAAGCCTTGGGATGCACAAAATGACGTAAATGTTCATCCGATGATACAAATGCACTTATTGGATGAACTACATTCCTTATGTACGAAAAGTGATTAGAATAAGCCTTTGGATGCACAAAATGACGTAAATGTTAAATTAATGACACAAACGCACTTGTTGGATGAACTGCATTCCTTAAGTACGAAAAGTGATTAGAATAAGCCTTGGGATGCACAAAATGACGTAAATGTTCATCCGATGATACAAATGCACTTATTGGATGAACTACATTCCTTATGTACGAAAAGTGATTAGAATAAGCCTTGGGATGCACAAAATGACGTAAATGTTTATCCAATGACACAAATGCACTTATTGGATGAACTTCATTCCTTAAGTACGAAAAGTGATTAGAATAAGCCTTGGGATGGACAAAATGACCTAAATGTTAATTTAATGACACAAACGCGCATATTGGATGAACTACATTCCTTAAGTACGAAAAGTGATTAGAATAAGCCTTGGGATGCACAAAATGACGTAAATGTTCATCTGATGATACAAATGCACTTATTGGATGAACTACATTCCTTATGTACGAAAAGTGATTAGAATAAGCCTTTGGATGCACAAAATGACGTAAATGTTAAATTAATGACACAAACGCACTTATTGGATGAACTGCATTCCTTAAGTACGAAAAGTGATTAGAATAAGCCTTGGGATGCACAAAATGACGTAAATGTTTATCCAATGACACAAATGCACTTATTGGATGAACTTCATTCCTTAAGTACGAAAAGTGATTAGAATAAGCCTTGGGATGCACAAAATGACCTAAATGTTAATTTAATGACACAAACGCGCATATTGGATGAACTACATTCCTTAAGTACGAAAAGTAATTAGAATAAGCCTTGGGATGCACAAAATGACGTAAATGTTCATCCGATGATACAAATGCACTTATTGGATGAACTACATTCCTTATGTACGAAAAGTAATTAGAATAAGCCTTGGGATGCAAAAAATGACGTAAATGTTAAATTAATGACACAAATTTGCTTATTGGATGAACTACATTCCTTCAGTACGAAAAGTGATTAGAATAAGCCTTGGGATGCACAAAATGACCTAAATGTTAATTTAATGACACAAACGCGCATATTGGATGAACTACATTCCTTAAGTACGAAAAGTGATTAGAATAAGCCTTGGGATGCACAAAATGACGTAAATGTTCATCCGATGATACAAATGCACTTATTGGATGAACCACATTCCTTATGTACGAAAAGTGATTAGAATAAGCCTTTGGATGCACAAAATGACGTCAATGTTAAATTAATGACACAAACGCATTTATTGGATGAACTGCATTCCTTAAGTACAAAAAGTGATTAGAATAAGCCTTGGGATGCACAAAATGATGTAAATGTTTATCCAATGACACAAATGCACTAATTGGATGAACTTCATTCCTTAAGTACGAAAAGTGATTAGAATAAGCCTTGGGATGGACAAAATGACCTAAATGTTAATTTAATGACACAAACGCGCATATTGGATGAACTACATTCCTTAAGTACGAAAAGTGATTAGAATAAGCCTTGGGATGCACAAAATGACGTAAATGTTCATCCGGTGATACAAATGCACTTATTGGATGAACTACATTCCTTATGTACGAAAAGTGATTAGAGTAAGCCTTGGGATGCAAAAATGACCTAAATGTTAATTTAATGACACAAACGCACTATTTTGGATGAACTATATTCCTTAAGTACGAAAAGTGATTAGAATAAGCCTTGGGATGCACAAAATGACGTAAATGTTTATCCAATGACACAAATGCACTTATTGGATGAACTTCATTCGTTAAGTACGAAAAGTGATTAGAATAAGCCTTGGGATGCACAAAATGACCTAAATGTTAATTTAATGACACAAACGCGCATATTGGATGAACTACATTCCTTAAGTACGAAAAGTGATTAGAATAAGCCTTGGGATGCACAAAATGACGTAAATGTTCATCCGATGATACAAATGCACTTATTGGATGAACTACATTCCTTATGTACGAAAAGTGATTAGAATAAGCCTTTGGATGCACAAAATGACGTAAATGTTAAATTAATGACACAAACGCACTTATTGGATCAACTGCATTCCTTAAGTACGAAAAGTGATTACAATAAGCCTTGGGATGCACAAAATGACGTAAATGTTTATCCAATGACACAAATGCACTAATTGGATGAACTTCATTCCTTAAGTACGAAAAGTGATTAGAATACGCCTTGGGATGGACAAAATGACCTAAATGTTAATTTAATGACACAAACGCGCATATTGGATGAACTACATTCCTTAAGTACGAAAAGTGATTAGAATAAGCCTTGGGATGCACAAAATGACGTAAATGTTCATCCGATGATACAAATGCACTTATTGGATGAACTACATTCCTTATGTACTAAAAGTGATTAGAATAAGCATTGGGATGCACAAAATGACGTAAATGTTAAATTAATGACACAAATTTGCTTATTGGATGAACTACATTCCTTCAGTACGAAAAGTGATTAGAATAAGCCTTGGGATGCACAAAATGACCTAAATGTTAATTTAATGACACAAACGCGCATATTGGATGAACTACATTCCTTAAGTACGAAAAGTGATTAGAATAAGCCTTGGGATGCACAAAATGACGTAAATGTTCATCCGATGATACAAATGCACTTATTGGATGAACTACACTCCTTATGTACGAAAAGTGCTTAGAATAAGCCTTTGGATGCACAAAATGACGTAAATGTTAAATTAATGACACAAACGCACTTATTGGATCAACTGCATTCCTTAAGTACGAAAAGTGATTACAATAAGCCTTGGGATGCACAAAATGACGTAAATGTTTATCCAATGACACAAATGCACTAATTGGATGAACTTCATTCCTTAAGTACGAAAAGTGATTAGAATAAGCCTTGGGATGGACAAAATGACCTAAATGTTAATTTAAGGACACAAACGCGCATATTGGATGAACTACATTCCTTAAGTACGAAAAGTGATTAGAATAAGCCTTGGGATGCACAAAATGACGTAAATGTTCATCCGATGATACAAATGCACTTATTGGATGAACTACATTCCTTATGTACGAAAAGTGATTAGAATAAGCCTTGGGATGCACAAAATGACGTAAATGTTAAATTAATGACACAAATTTGCCTATTGGATGAACTACATTCCTTCAGTACGAAAAGTGATTAGAATAAGCCTTGGGATGCACAAAATGACGTAAATGTTCATCTGATGATACAAATGCACTTATTGGATGAACTACATTCCTTATGTACGAAAAGTGATTAGAATAAGCCTTTGGATGCACAAAATGACGTAAATGTTAAATTAATGACACAAACGCACTTGTTGGATGAACTGCATTCCTTAAGTACGAAAAGTGATTAGAATAAGCCTTGGGATGCACAAAATGACGTAAATGTTTATCCAATGACACAAATGCACTAATTGGATGAACTTCATTCCTTAAGTACGAAAAGTGATTAGAATAAGCCTTGGGATGGACAAAATGACCTAAATGTTAATTTAATGACACAAACGCGCATATTGGATGAACTACATTCCTTAAGTACGAAAAGTGATTAGAATAAGCCTTGGGATGCACAAAATGACGTAAATGTTAAATTAATGACACAAACGCACTTATTGGATGAACTGCATTCCTTAAGTACGAAAAGTGATTAGAATAAGCCTTGGGATGCACAAAATGACGTAAATGTTTATCCAATGACACAAATGCACTTATTGGATGAACTTCATTCCTTAGGTACGAAAAGTGATTAGAATAAGCCTTGGGATTCACAAAATGAAGTAAATGTTAAATTAATGACACAAAATTGCTTATTGGATGAACTACATTCCTTATGTACGAAAAGTGATTAGAATAAGCCTTGGGATGCAAAAAATGACCTAAATGTTAATTTAATGACACAAACGCGCTATTTTGGATGAACTACATTCCTTAAGTACGAAAAGTGATTAGAATAAGCCTTAAGATGCACAAAATGACGTAAATGTTAAATTAATGACACAAATTTGCTTATTGGATGAACTACATTCCTTCAGTACGAAAAGTGATTAGAATAAGCCTTGGGATGCACAAAATGACCTAAATGTTAATTTAATGACACAAACGCGCATATTGGATGAACTACATTCCTTAAGTACGAAAAGTGATTAGAATAAGCCTTGGGATGCACAAAATGACGTAAATGTTCATCCGATGATACAAATGCACTTATTGGATGAACTACACTCCTTATGTACGAAAAGTGCTTAGAATAAGCATTTGGATGCACAAAATGACGTAAATGTTAAATTAATGACACAAACGCACTTATTGGATCAACTGCATTCCTTAAGTACGAAAAGTGATTACAATAAGCCTTGGGATGCACAAAATGACGTAAATGTTTATCCAATGACACAAATGCACTAATTGGATGAACTTCATTCCTTAAGTACGAAAAGTGATTAGAATAAGCCTTGGGATGGACAAAATGACCTAAATGTTAATTTAATGACACAAACGCGCATATTGGATGAACTACATTCCTTAAGTACGAAAAGTGATTAGAATAAGCCTTGGGATGCACAAAATGACGTAAATGTTCATCCGATGATACAAATGCACTTATTGGATGAACTACATTCCTTATGTACGAAAAGTGATTAGAATAAGCCTTGGGATGCACAAAATGACGTAAATGTTAAATTAATGACACAAATTTGCTTATTGGATGAACTACATTCCTTAAGTACAAAAAGTGATTAGAATAAGCCTTGGGATGGACAAAATGACCTAAATGTTAATTTAATGACACAAACGCGCATATTGGATGAACTACATTCCTTAAGTACGAAAAGTGATTAGAATAAGCCTTGGGATGCACAAAATGACGTAAATGTTCATCCGATGATACAAATGCACTTATTGGATGAACTACATTCCTTATGTACGAAAAGTGATTAGAGTAAGCCTTGGGATGCAAAAAATGACCTAAATGTTAATTTAATGACACAAACGCGCTATTTTGGATGAACTATATTCCTTAAGTACGAAAAGTGATTAGAATAAGCCTTGGGATGCACAAAATGACGTAAATGTTTATCCAATGACACAAATGCACTTATTGGATGAACTTCATTCCTTAAGTACGAAAAGTGATTAGAATAAGCCTTGGGATGCACAAAATGACCTAAATGTTAATTTAATGACACAAACGCGCATATTGGATGAACTACATTCCTTAAGTACGAAAAGTGATTAGAATAAGCCTTGGGATGCACAAAATAACGTAAATGTTCATCCGATGATACAAATGCACTTATTGGATGAACTACATTCCTTATGTACGAAAAGTGATTAGAATAAGCCTTTGGATGCACAAAATGACGTAAATGTTAAATTAATGACACAAACGCACTTATTGGATGAACTGCATTCCTTATGTACGAAAAGTGATTAGAATAAGCCTTGGGATGCACAAAATGACGTAAATGTTAAATTAATGACACAAATTTGCTTATTGGATGAACTACATTCCTTAAGTACGAAAAGTGATTAGAATAAGCCTTGGGATGCACAAAATGACCTAAATGTTAATTTAATGACACAAACGCGCATATTGGATGAACTACATTCCTTAAGTACGAAAAGTGATTAGAATAAGCCTTGGGATGCACAAAATGACGTAAATGTTCATCCGGTGATACAAATGCACTTATTGGATGAACTACATTCCTTATGTACGAAAAGTGATTAGAGTAAGCCTTGGGATGCAAAAATGACCTAAATGTTAATTTAATGACACAAACGCACTATTTTGGATGAACTATATTCCTTAAGTACGAAAAGTGATTAGAATAAGCCTTGGGATGCACAAAATGACGTAAATGTTTATCCAATGACACAAATGCACTTATTGGATGAACTTCATTCGTTAAGTACGAAAAGTGATTAGAATAAGCCTTGGGATGCACAAAATGACCTAAATGTTAATTTAATGACACAAACGCGCATATTGGATGAACTACATTCCTTAAGTACGAAAAGTGATTAGAATAAGCCTTGGGATGCACAAAATGACGTAAATGTTCATCCGATGATACAAATGCACTTATTGGATGAACTACATTCCTTATGTACGAAAAGTGATTAGAATAAGCCTTTGGATGCACAAAATGACGTAAATGTTAAATTAATGACACAAACGCACTTATTGGATGAACTGCATTCCTTAAGTACGAAAAGTGATTAGAATAAGCCTTGGGATGCACAAAATGACGTAAATGGTTATCCGATGACACAAATGCACTTATTGGATGTACTACATTCCTTAAGTACGAATAGTGATTAGAATAAGCCTTGGGATTCACAAAATGACGTAAATGTTAAATTAATGACACAAACGCACTTATTGGATGAACTTCATTCCTTAAGTACGAAAAGTGATTAGAATAAGCCTTGGGATGCACAAAATGACGTAAATGTTTGTCCAATGACACAAATGCACTTATTGGATGAACTTCATTCCTTAAATACGAAAAGTGATTAGAATAAGCCTTGGGATGCACAAAATGAACTAAATGTAAATTTAATGACACAAACGCGCATATTGGATGAACTACATTCCTTAAGTACGAAAAGTGATTAGAATAAGCCTTGGGATGCACAAAATGACGTAAATGTTCATCCGATGATACAAATGCACTTATTGGATGAACTACATTCCTTATGTACGAAAAGTGATTAGAATAAGCCTTGGGATGCACAAAATGACGTAAATGTTAAATTAATGACACAAATTTGCTTATTGGATGAACTACATTCCTTAAGTACAAAAAGTGATTAGAATAAGCCTTGGGATGGACAAAATGACCTAAATGTTAATTTAATGACACAAACGCGCATATTGGATGAACTACATTCCTTAAGTACGAAAAGTGATTAGAATAAGCCTTGGGATGCACAAAATGACGTAAATGTTCATCCGATGATACAAATGCACTTATTGGATGAACTACATTCCTTATGTACGAAAAGTGATTAGAGTAAGCCTTGGGATGCAAAAAATGACCTAAATGTTAATTTAATGACACAAACGCGCTATTTTGGATGAACTATATTCCTTAAGTACGAAAAGTGATTAGAATAAGCCTTGGGATGCACAAAATGACGTAAATGTTTATCCAATGACACAAATGCACTTATTGGATGAACTTCATTCCTTAAGTACGAAAAGTGATTAGAATAAGCCTTGGGATGCACAAAATGACCTAAATGTTAATTTAATGACACAAACGCGCATATTGGATGAACTACATTCCTTAAGTACGAAAAGTGATTAGAATAAGCCTTGGGATGCACAAAATAACGTAAATGTTCATCCGATGATACAAATGCACTTATTGGATGAACTACATTCCTTATGTACGAAAAGTGATTAGAATAAGCCTTTGGATGCACAAAATGACGTAAATGTTAAATTAATGACACAAACGCACTTATTGGATGAACTGCATTCCTTATGTACGAAAAGTGATTAGAATAAGCCTTGGGATGCACAAAATGACGTAAATGTTAAATTAATGACACAAATTTGCTTATTGGATGAACTACATTCCTTCAGTACGAAAAGTGATTAGAATAAGCCTTGGGATGCACAAAATGACCTAAATGTTAATTTAATGACACAAACGCGCATATTGGATGAACTACATTCCTTAAGTACGAAAAGTGATTAGAATAAGCCTTGGGATGCACAAAATGACGTAAATGTTTATCCAATGACACAAATGCACTTATTATATGAACTTTGTTCCTTAAGTACGAAAAGTGATTAGAATTAGCTTTGGGATGCACAAAATGACGTAAATGTTCGTCCGATGCCACAAATTGACTTATTGGATTAACTACATTCCTTATGTACGAAAAGTGATTAGAATAAGCCTTGGGATGCACAAAATGACGTAAATGTTAAATTAATGACACAAATTTGCTTATTGGATGAACTACATTCCTTCAGTACGAAAAATGATTAGAATAAGCCTTGGGATGCACAAAATGACCTAAATGTTAATTTAATGACACAAACGCGCATATTGGATGAACTACATTCCTTAAGTACGAAAAGTGATTAGAATAAGCCTTGGGATGCACAAAATGACGTAAATGTTCATCCGATGATACAAATGCACTTATTGGATGAACTGCATTCCTTATGTACGAAAAGTGATTAGAATAAGCCTTTGGATGCACAAAATGACGTAAATGTTAAATTAATGACACAAACGCACTTATTGGATGAACTGCATTCCTTAAGTACGAAAACTGATTAGAATAAGCCTTGGGATGCACAAAATGACGTAAATGGTTATCCGATGACACAAATGCACTTATTGGATGAACTACATTCCTTAAGTACGAATAGTGATTAGAATAAGCCTTGGGATTCACAAAATGACGTAAATGTTAAATTAATGACACAAACGCACTTATTGGATGAACTTCATTCCTTAAGTACGAAAAGTGATTAGAATAAGCCTTGGGATGCACAAAATGACGTAAATGTTTATCCAATGACACAAATGCACTTATTGGATGAACTTCATTCCTTAAGTACGAAAAGTGATTAGAATAAGCCTTGGGATGGACAAAATGACCTAAATGTTAATTTAATGACACAAACGCGCATATTGGATGAACTACATTCCTTAAGTACGAAAAGTGATTAGAATAAGCCTTGGGATGCACAAAATGACGTAAATGTTCATCCGATGATACAAATGCACTTATTGGATGAACTACACTCCTTATGTACGAAAAGTGATTAGAATAAGCCTTTGGATGCACAAAATGACGTAAATGTTAAATTAATGACACAAACGCACTTATTGGATCAACTGCATTCCTTAAGTACGAAAAGTGATTACAATAAGCCTTGGGATGCACAAAATGACGTAAATGTTTATCCAATGACACAAATGCACTAATTGGATGAACTTCATTCCTTAAGTACGAAAAGTGATTAGAATACGCCTTGGGATGGACAAAATGACCTAAATGTTAATTTAATGACACAAACGCGCATATTGGATGAATTACATTCCTTAAGTACGAAAAGTGATTAGAATAAGCCTTGGGATGCACAAAATGACGTAAATGTTCATCCGATGATACAAATGCACTTATTGGATGAACTACACTCCTTATGTACGAAAAGTGATTAGAATAAGCCTTTGGATGCACAAAATGACGTAAATGTTAAATTAATGACACAAACGCACTTATTGGATGAACTGCATTCCTTATGTACGAAAAGTGATTAGAATAAGCCTTGGGATGCACAAAATGACGTAAATGTTCATCCGATGATACAAATGCACTTATTGGATGAACTACATTCCTTATGTACGAAAAGTGATTAGAATAAGCCTTGGGATGCACAAAATGACGTAAATGTTAAATTAATGACACAAATTTGCTTATTGGATGAACTACATTCCTTCAGTACGAAAAGTGATTAGAATAAGCCTTGGGATGCACAAAATGACCTAAATGTTAATTTAATGACACAAACGCGCATATTGGATGAACTACATTCCTTAAGTACGAAAAGTGATTAGAATAAGCCTTGGGATGCACAAAATGACGTAAATGTTTATCCAATGACACAAATGCACTTATTATATGAACTTTGTTCCTTAAGTACGAAAAGTGATTAGAATTAGCTTTGGGATGCACAAAATGACGTAAATGTTCGTCCGATGCCACAAATTGACTTATTGGATTAACTACATTCCTTATGTACGAAAAGTGATTAGAATAAGCCTTGGGATGCACAAAATGACGTAAATGTTAAATTAATGACACAAATTTGCTTATTGGATGAACTACATTCCTTCAGTACGAAAAATGATTAGAATAAGCCTTGGGATGCACAAAATGACCTAAATGTTAATTTAATGACACAAACGCGCATATTGGATGAACTACATTCCTTAAGTACGAAAAGTGATTAGAATAAGCCTTGGGATGCACAAAATGACGTAAATGTTCATCCGATGATACAAATGCACTTATTGGATGAACTGCATTCCTTATGTACGAAAAGTGATTAGAATAAGCCTTTGGATGCACAAAATGACGTAAATGTTAAATTAATGACACAAACGCACTTATTGGATGAACTGCATTCCTTAAGTACGAAAACTGATTAGAATAAGCCTTGGGATGCACAAAATGACGTAAATGGTTATCCGATGACACAAATGCACTTATTGGATGAACTACATTCCTTAAGTACGAATAGTGATTAGAATAAGCCTTGGGATTCACAAAATGACGTAAATGTTAAATTAATGACACAAACGCACTTATTGGATGAACTTCATTCCTTAAGTACGAAAAGTGATTAGAATAAGCCTTGGGATGCACAAAATGACGTAAATGTTTATCCAATGACACAAATGCACTTATTGGATGAACTTCATTCCTTAAATACGAAAAGTGATTAGAATAAGCCTTGGGATGCACAAAATGACCTAAATGTAAATTTAATGACACAAACGCGCATATTGGATGAACTACATTCCTTAAGTACGAAAAGTGATTAGAATAAGCCTTGGGATGCACAAAATGACGTAAATGTTCATCCGATGATACAAATGCACTTATTGGATGAACTACATTCCTTATGTACGAAAAGTGATTAGAATAAGCCTTGGGATGCACAAAATGACGTAAATGTTAAATTAATGACACAAATTTGCTTATTGGATGAACTACATTCCTTAAGTACGAAAAGTGATTAGAATAAGCCTTGGGATGCACCAAATGACGTAAATGTTCATCCGATGATACAAATGCACTTATTAGATGAACTACATTCCTTATGTACGAAAAGTGATTAGAATAAGCCTTGGGATGCACAAAATGACGTAAATGTTAAATTAATGACACAAATTTGCTTATTGGATGAACTACATTCCTTCAGTACGAAAAGTGATTAGAATAAGCCTTGGGATGCACAAAATGACGTAAATGTTAATTTAATGACACAAACGCGCATATTGGATGAACTACATTCCTTAAGTACGAAAAGTGATTAGAATAAGCCTTGGGATGCACAAAATGACGTAAATGTTTATCCAATGACACAAATGCACTAATTGGATGAACTTCATTCCTTAAGTACGAAAAGTGATTAGAATACGCCTTGGGATGGACAAAATAACCTAAATGTTAATTTAATGACACAAACGCGCATATTGGATGAACTACATTCCTTAAGTACGAAAAGTGATTAGAATAAGCCTTGGGATGCACAAAATGACGTAAATGTTCATCCGATGATACAAATGCACTTATTGGATGAACTACACTCCTTATGTACGAAAAGTGATTAGAATAAGCCTTTGGATGCACAAAATGACGTAAATGTTAAATTAATGACACAAACGCACTTATTGGATGAACTGCATTCCTTAAGTACGAAAAGTGATTAGAATAAGCCTTGGGATGCACAAAATGACGTAAATGTTTATCCAATGACACAAATGCACTTATTGGATGAACTTCATTCCTTAGGTACGAAAAGTGATTAGAATAAGCCTTGGGATTCACAAAATGACGTAAATGTTAAATTAATGACACAAAATTGCTTATTAGATGAACTACATTCCTTATGTACGAAAAGTGATTAGAATAAGCCTTTGGATGCACAAAATGACGTAAATGTTAAATTAATGACACAAACGCACTTATTGGATGAACTGCATTCCTTATGTACGAAAAGTGATTAGAATAAGCCTTGGGATGCACAAAATGACGTAAATGTTAAATTAATGACACAAATTTGCTTATTGGATGAACTACATTCCTTCAGTACGAAAAGTGATTAGAATAAGCCTTGGGATGCACAAAATGACCTAAATGTTAATTTAATGACACAAACGCGCATATTGGATGAACTACATTCCTTAAGTACGAAAAGTGATTAGAATAAGCCTTGGGATGCACAAAATGACGTAAATGTTTATCCAATGACACAAATGCACTTATTATATGAACTTTGTTCCTTAAGTACGAAAAGTGATTAGAATTAGCTTTGGGATGCACAAAATGACGTAAATGTTCGTCCGATGCCACAAATTGACTTATTGGATTAACTACATTCCTTATGTACGAAAAGTGATTAGAATAAGCCTTGGGATGCACAAAATGACGTAAATGTTAAATTAATGACACAAATTTGCTTATTGGATGAACTACATTCCTTCAGTACGAAAAATGATTAGAATAAGCCTTGGGATGCACAAAATGACCTAAATGTTAATTTAATGACACAAACGCGCATATTGGATGAACTACATTCCTTAAGTACGAAAAGTGATTAGAATAAGCCTTGGGATGCACAAAATGACGTAAATGTTCATCCGATGATACAAATGCACTTATTGGATGAACTGCATTCCTTATGTACGAAAAGTGATTAGAATAAGCCTTTGGATGCACAAAATGACGTAAATGTTAAATTAATGACACAAACGCACTTATTGGATGAACTGCATTCCTTAAGTACGAAAACTGATTAGAATAAGCCTTGGGATGCACAAAATGACGTAAATGGTTATCCGATGACACAAATGCACTTATTGGATGAACTACATTCCTTAAGTACGAATAGTGATTAGAATAAGCCTTGGGATTCACAAAATGACGTAAATGTTAAATTAATGACACAAACGCACTTATTGGATGAACTTCATTCCTTAAGTACGAAAAGTGATTAGAATAAGCCTTGGGATGCACAAAATGACGTAAATGTTTATCCAATGACACAAATGCACTTATTGGATGAACTTCATTCCTTAAATACGAAAAGTGATTAGAATAAGCCTTGGGATGCACAAAATGACCTAAATGTAAATTTAATGACACAAACGCGCATATTGGATGAACTACATTCCTTAAGTACGAAAAGTGATTAGAATAAGCCTTGGGATGCACAAAATGACGTAAATGTTCATCCGATGATACAAATGCACTTATTGGATGAACTACATTCCTTATGTACGAAAAGTGATTAGAATAAGCCTTTGGATGCACAAAATGACGTAAATGTTAAATTAATGACACAAACGCACTTATTGGATGAACTGCATTCCTTAAGTACGAAAAGTGATTAGAATAAGCCTTGGGATGCACAAAATGACGTAAATGTTTCTCCAATGACACAAATGCACTTATTGGATGAACTTCATTCCTTAAGTACGAAAAGTGATTAGAATAAGCCTTGGGATGCACAAAATGACCTAAATGTTAATTTAATGACACAAACGCGCATATTGGATGAACTAGATTCCTTGAGTACGAAAAGTGATTAGATTAAGCCTTGGGATGCACAAAATAACGTAAATGTTCATCCGATGATACTAATGCACTTATTGGATGAACTACATTCCTTATGTACGAAAAGTGATTAGAATAAGCCTTTGGATGCACAAAATAACGTAAATGTTAAATTAATGACACAAACGCACTTATTGGATGAACTGCATTTCTTAAGTACGAAAAGTGATGAGAATAAGCCTTGGGATGCACAAAATGACGTAAATGTTCATCCGATGACACAAATGCACTTATTGGATGAACTATATTCCTTAAGTACGAAAAGTGATTAGAATAAGCCTTTGGATGCACAAAATGACGTAAATGTTAAATTAATGACACAAACGCACTTATTGGATCAACTGCATTCCTTAAGTACGAAAAGTGATTACAATAAGCCTTGGGATGCACAAAATGACGTAAATGTTTATCCAGTGACACAAATGCACTAATTGGATGAACTTCATTCCTTAAGTACGAAAAGTGATTAGAATAAGCCTTGGGATGGACAAAATGACCTAAATGTTAATTTAATGACACAAACGCGCATATTGGATGAACTACATTCCTTAAGTACGAAAAGTGATTAGAATAAGCCTTGGGATGCACAAAATGACGTAAATGTTCATCCGATGATACAAATGCACTTATTGGATGAACTACATTCCTTATGTACGAAAAGTGATTAGAATAAGCCTTGGGATGCACAAAATGACGTAAATGTTAAATTAATGACACAAATTTGCTTATTGGATGAACTACATTCCTTCAGTACGAAAAGTGATTAGAATAAGCCTTGGGATTCACAAAATGACCTAAATGTTAATTTAATGACACAAACGCGCATATTGGATGAACTACATTCCTTAAGTATGAAAAGTGATTAGAATAAACCTTGGGATGCACAAAATGACGTAAATGTTCATCTGATGATACAAATGCACTTATTGGATGAACTACATTCCTTATGTACGAAAAGTGATTAGAATAAGCCTTTGGATGCACAAAATGACGTAAATGTTAAATTAATGACACAAACGCATTTGTTGGATGAACTGCATTCCTTAAGTACGAAAAGTGATTAGAATAAGCCTTGGGATGCACAAAATGACGTAAATGTTTATCCAATGACACAAATGCACTAATTGGATGTACTTCATTCCTTAAGTACGAAAAGTGATTAGAATAAGCCTTGGGATGGACAAAATGACCTAAATGTTAATTTAATGACACAAACGCGCATATTGGATGAACTACATTCCTTAAGTACGAAAAGTGATTAGAATAAGCCTTGGGATGCACAAAATGACGTAAATGTTCATCCGATGATACAAATGCACTTATTGGATGAACTACATTCCTTATGTACTAAAAGTGATTAGAATAAGCATTGGGATGCACAAAATGACGTAAATGTTAAATTAATGACACAAATTTGCTTATTGGATGAACTACATTCCTTCAGTACGAAAAGTGATTAGAATAAGCCTTGGGATGCACAAAATGACCTAAATGTTAATTTAATGACACAAACGCGCATATTGGATGAACTACATTCCTTAAGTACGAAAAGTGATTAGAATAAGCCTTGGGATGCACAAAATGACGTAAATGTTCATCCGATGATACAAATGCACTTATTGGATGAACTACACTCCTTATGTACGAAAAGTGCTTAGAATAAGCATTTGGATGCACAAAATGACGTAAATGTTAAATTAATGACACAAACGCACTTATTGGATCAACTGCATTCCTTAAGTACGAAAAGTGATTACAATAAGCCTTGGGATGCACAAAATGACGTAAATGTTTATCCAATGACACAAATGCACTAATTGGATGAACTTCATTCCTTAAGTACGAAAAGTGATTAGAATAAGCCTTGGGATGGACAAAATGACCTAAATGTTAATTTAATGACACAAACGCGCATATTGGATGAACTACATTCCTTAAGTACGAAAAGTGATTAGAATAAGCCTTGGGATGCACAAAATGACGTAAATGTTCATCCGATGATACAAATGCACTTATTGGATGAACTACATTCCTTATGTACGAAAAGTGATTAGAATAAGCCTTGGGATGCACAAAATGACGTAAATGTTAAATTAATGACACAAATTTGCTTATTGGATGAACTACATTCCTTAAGTACAAAAAGTGATTAGAATAAGCCTTGGGATGGACAAAATGACCTAAATGTTAATTTAATGACACAAACGCGCATATTGGATGAACTACATTCCTTAAGTACGAAAAGTGATTAGAATAAGCCTTGGGATGCACAAAATGACGTAAATGTTCATCCGATGATACAAATGCACTTATTGGATGAACTACATTCCTTATGTACGAAAAGTGATTAGAGTAAGCCTTGGGATGCAAAAAATGACCTAAATGTTAATTTAATGACACAAACGCGCTATTTTGGATGAACTATATTCCTTAAGTACGAAAAGTGATTAGAATAAGCCTTGGGATGCACAAAATGACGTAAATGTTTATCCAATGACACAAATGCACTTATTGGATGAACTTCATTCCTTAAGTACGAAAAGTGATTAGAATAAGCCTTGGGATGCACAAAATGACCTAAATGTTAATTTAATGACACAAACGCGCATATTGGATGAACTACATTCCTTAAGTACGAAAAGTGATTAGAATAAGCCTTGGGATGCACAAAATAACGTAAATGTTCATCCGATGATACAAATGCACTTATTGGATGAACTACATTCCTTATGTACGAAAAGTGATTAGAATAAGCCTTTGGATGCACAAAATGACGTAAATGTTAAATTAATGACACAAACGCACTTATTGGATGAACTGCATTCCTTATGTACGAAAAGTGATTAGAATAAGCCTTGGGATGCACAAAATGACGTAAATGTTAAATTAATGACACAAATTTGCTTATTGGATGAACTACATTCCTTCAGTACGAAAAGTGATTAGAATAAGCCTTGGGATGCACAAAATGACCTAAATGTTAATTTAATGACACAAACGCGCATATTGGATGAACTACATTCCTTAAGTACGAAAAGTGATTAGAATAAGCCTTGGGATGCACAAAATGACGTAAATGTTTATCCAATGACACAAATGCACTTATTATATGAACTTTGTTCCTTAAGTACGAAAAGTGATTAGAATTAGCTTTGGGATGCACAAAATGACGTAAATGTTCGTCCGATGCCACAAATTGACTTATTGGATTAACTACATTCCTTATGTACGAAAAGTGATTAGAATAAGCCTTGGGATGCACAAAATGACGTAAATGTTAAATTAATGACACAAATTTGCTTATTGGATGAACTACATTCCTTCAGTACGAAAAATGATTAGAATAAGCCTTGGGATGCACAAAATGACCTAAATGTTAATTTAATGACACAAACGCGCATATTGGATGAACTACATTCCTTAAGTACGAAAAGTGATTAGAATAAGCCTTGGGATGCACAAAATGACGTAAATGTTTATCCAATGACACAAATGCACTAATTGGATGAACTTCATTCCTTAAGTACGAAAAGTGATTAGAATAAGCCTTGGGATGCACAAAATGACCTAAATGTTAATTTAATGACACAAACGCGCATATTGGATGAACTACATTCCTTAAGTACGAAAAGTGATTAGAATAAGCCTTGGGATGCACAAAATGACGTAAATGTTTATCCAATGACACAAATGCACTTATTGGATGAACTTCATTCCTTAAGTACGAAAAGTGATTAGAATAAGCCTTGGGATGGACAAAATGACCTAAATGTTAATTTAATGACACAAACGCGCATATTGGATGAACTACATTCCTTAAGTACGAAAAGTGATTAGAATAAGCCTTGGGATGCACAAAATGACGTAAATGTTCATCCGATGATACAAATGCACTTATTGGATGAACTACATTCCTTATGTACTAAAAGTGATTAGAATAAGCCTTGGGATGCACAAAATGACGTAAATGTTAAATTAATGACACAAATTTGCTTATTGGATGAACTACATTCCTTCAGTACGAAAAGTGATTAGAATAAGCCTTGGGATGCACAAAATGACCTAAATGTTAATTTAATGACACAAACGCGCATATTGGATGAACTACATTCCTTAAGTACGAAAAGTGATTAGAATAAGCCTTGGGATGCACAAAATGACGTAAATGTTCATCCGATGATACAAATGCACTTATTGGATGAACTACACTCCTTATGTACGAAAAGTGCTTAGAATAAGCATTTGGATGCACAAAATGACGTAAATGTTAAATTAATGACACAAACGCACTTATTGGATCAACTGCATTCCTTAAGTACGAAAAGTGATTACAATAAGCCTTGGGATGCACAAAATGACGTAAATGTTTATCCAATGACACAAATGCACTAATTGGATGAACTTCATTCCTTAAGTACGAAAAGTGATTAGAATAAGCCTTGGGATGGACAAAATGACCTAAATGTTAATTTAATGACACAAACGCGCATATTGGATGAACTACATTCCTTAAGTACGAAAAGTGATTAGAATAAGCCTTGGGATGCACAAAATGACGTAAATGTTCATCCGATGATACAAATGCACTTATTGGATGAACTACATTCCTTATGTACGAAAAGTGATTAGAATAAGCCTTGGGATGCACAAAATGACGTAAATGTTAAATTAATGACACAAATTTGCTTATTGGATGAACTACATTCCTTAAGTACAAAAAGTGATTAGAATAAGCCTTGGGATGGACAAAATGACCTAAATGTTAATTTAATGACACAAACGCGCATATTGGATGAACTACATTCCTTAAGTACGAAAAGTGATTAGAATAAGCCTTGGGATGCACAAAATGACGTAAATGTTCATCCGATGATACAAATGCACTTATTGGATGAACTACATTCCTTATGTACGAAAAGTGATTAGAGTAAGCCTTGGGATGCAAAAAATGACCTAAATGTTAATTTAATGACACAAACGCGCTATTTTGGATGAACTATATTCCTTAAGTACGAAAAGTGATTAGAATAAGCCTTGGGATGCACAAAATGACGTAAATGTTTATCCAATGACACAAATGCACTAATTGGATGAACTTCATTCCTTAAGTACGAAAAGTGATTAGAATAAGCCTTGGGATGGACAAAATGACCTAAATGTTAATTTAATGACACAAACGCGCATATTGGATGAACTACATTCCTTAAGTACGAAAAGTGATTCGAATAAGCCTTGGGATGCACAAAATGACGTAAATGTTTATCCGATGATACAAATGCACTTATTGGATGAACTACATTCCTTATGTACGAAAAGTGATTAGAATAAGCCTTGGGATGCACAAAATGACGTAAATGTTAAATTAATGACACAAATTTGTTTATTGGATGAACTACATTCCTTTAGTACGAAAAGTGATTAGAATAAGCCTTGGGATGCACAAAATGACCTAAATGTTAATTTAATGACACAAACGCGCATATTGGATGAACTACATTCCTTAAGTACGAAAAGTGATTAGAATAAGCCTTGGGATGCACAAAATGACGTAAATGTTCATCCGATGATACAAATGCACTTATTGGATGAACTACATTCCTTATGTACTAAAAGTGATTAGAATAAGCATTGGGATGCACAAAATGACGTAAATGTTAAATTAATGACACAAATTTGCTTATTGGATGAACTACATTCCTTCAGTACGAAAAGTGATTAGAATAAGCCTTGGGATGCACAAAATGACCTAAATGTTAATTTAATGACACAAACGCGCATATTGGATGAACTACATTCCTTAAGTACGAAAAGTGATTAGAATAAGCCTTGGGATGCACAAAATGACGTAAATGTTCATCCGATGATACAAATGCACTTATTGGATGAACTACACTCCTTATGTACGAAAAGTGCTTAGAATAAGCCTTTGGATGCACAAAATGACGTAAATGTTAAATTAATGACACAAACGCACTTATTGGATCAACTGCATTCCTTAAGTACGAAAAGTGATTACAATAAGCCTTGGGATGCACAAAATGACGTAAATGTTTATCCAATGACACAAATGCACTAATTGGATGAACTTCATTCCTTAAGTACGAAAAGTGATTAGAATAAGCCTTGGGATGCACAAAATGACCTAAATGTTAATTTAATGACACAAACGCGCATATTGGATGAACTACATTCCTTAAGTACGAAAAGTGATTAGAATAAGCCTTGGGATGCACAAAATGACGTAAATGTTCATCTGATGATACAAATGCACTTATTGGATGAACTACATTCCTTATGTACGAAAAGTGATTAGAATAAGCCTTTGGATGCACAAAATGAAGTAAATGTTAAATTAATGACACAAACGCACTTGTTGGATGAACTGCATTCCTTAAGTACGAAAAGTGATTAGAATAAGCCTTGGGATGCACAAAATGACGTAAATGTTTATCCAATGACACAAATGCACTAATTGGATGAACTTCATTCCTTAAGTACGAAAAGTGATTAGAATAAGCCTTGGGATGGACAAAATGACCTAAATGTTAATTTAATGACACAAACGCGCATATTGGATGAACTACATTCCTTAAGTACGAAAAGTGATTAGAATAAGCCTTGGGATGCACAAAATGACGTAAATGTTCATCCGATGATACAAATGCACTTATTGGATGAACTACATTGCTTATGTACGAAAAGTGATTAGAATAAGCCTTGGGATGCACAAAATGACGTAAATGTTAAATTAATGACACAAATTTGCTTATTGGATGAACTACATTCCTTCAGTACGAAAAGTGATTAGAATAAGCCTTGGGATGCACAAAATGACCTAAATGTTAATTTAATGACACAAACGCGCATATTGGATGAACTACATTCCTTAAGTACGAAAAGTGATTAGAATAAGCCTTGGGATGCACAAAATGACGTAAATGTTTATCCAATGACACAAATGCACTTATTATATGAACTTTGTTCCTTAAGTACGAAAAGTGATTAGAATTAGCTTTGGGATGCACAAAATGACGTAAATGTTCGTCCGATGCCACAAATTGACTTATTGGATTAACTACATTCCTTATGTACGAAAAGTGATTAGAATAAGCCTTGGGATGCACAAAATGACGTAAATGTTAAATTAATGACACAAATTTGCTTATTGGATGAACTACATTCCTTCAGTACGAAAAATGATTAGAATAAGCCTTGGGATGCACAAAATGACCTAAATGTTAATTTAATGACACAAACGCGCATATTGGATGAACTACATTCCTTAAGTACGAAAAGTGATTAGAATAAGCCTTGGGATGCACAAAATGACGTAAATGTTCATCCGATGATACAAATGCACTTATTGGATGAACTGCATTCCTTATGTACGAAAAGTGATTAGAATAAGCCTTTGGATGCACAAAATGACGTAAATGTTAAATTAATGACACAAACGCACTTATTGGATGAACTGCATTCCTTAAGTACGAAAACTGATTAGAATAAGCCTTGGGATGCACAAAATGACGTAAATGGTTATCCGATGACACAAATGCACTTATTGGATGAACTACATTCCTTAAGTACGAATAGTGATTAGAATAAGCCTTGGGATTCACAAAATGACGTAAATGTTAAATTAATGACACAAACGCACTTATTGGATGAACTTCATTCCTTAAGTACGAAAAGTGATTAGAATAAGCCTTGGGATGCACAAAATGACCTAAATGTTAATTTAATGACACAAACGCGCATATTGGATGAACTACATTCCTTAAGTACGAAAAGTGATTAGAATAAGCCTTGGGATGCACAAAATGACGTAAATGTTAAATTAATGACACAAACGCACTTATTGGATGAACTGCATTCCTTAAGTACGAAAAGTGATTAGAATAAGCCTTGGGATGCACAAAATGACGTAAATGTTTATCCAATGAAACAAATGCACTTATTGGATGAACTTCATTCCTTAAGTACGAAAAGTGATTAGAATAAGCCTTGGGATGCACAAAATGACCTAAATGTTAATTTAATGACACAAACGCGCATATTGGATGAACTACATTCCTTAAGTACGAAATGTGATTAGAATAAGCCTTGGGATGCACAAAATGACGTAAATGTTCATCCGATGATACAAATGCACTTATTGGATGAACTACACTCCTTATGTACGAAAAGTGATTAGAATAAGCCTTTGGATGCACAAAATGACGTAAATGTTAAATTAATGACACAAACGCACTTATTGGATCAACTGCATTCCTTAAGTACGAAAAGTGATTACAATAAGCCTTGGGATGCACAAAATGACGTAAATGTTTATCCAATGACACAAATGCACTAATTGGATGAACTTCATTCCTTAAGTACGAAAAGTGATTAGAATACGCCTTGGGATGGACAAAATGACCTAAATGTTAATTTAATGACACAAACGCGCATATTGGATGAATTACATTCCTTAAGTACGAAAAGTGATTAGAATAAGCCTTGGGATGCACAAAATGACGTAAATGTTCATCCGATGATACAAATGCACTTATTGGATGAACTACACTCCTTATGTACGAAAAGTGATTAGAATAAGCCTTTGGATGCACAAAATGACGTAAATGTTAAATTAATGACACAAACGCACTTATTGGATCAACTGCATTCCTTAAGTACGAAAAGTGATTAGAATAAGCCTTGGGATGCACAAAATGACGTAAATATTTATCCAATGACACAAATGCACTAATTGGATGAACTTCATTCCTTAAGTACGAAAAGTGATTAGAATAAGCCTTGGGATGGACAAAATGACCTAAATGTTAATTTAATAACACAAACGCGCATATTGGATGAACTACATTCCTTAAGTACGAAAAGTGATTAGAATAAGCCTTGGGATGCACAAAATGACGTAAATGTTCATCCGATGATACAAATGCACTTATTGGATGAACTACATTCCTTATGTACGAAAAGTGATTAGAATAAGCCTTGGGATGCACAAAATGACGTAAATGTTAAATTAATGACACAAATTTGCTTATTGGATGAACTACATTCCTTAAGTACAAAAAGTGATTAGAATAAGCCTTGGGATGGACAAAATGACCTAAATGTTAATTTAATGACACAAACGCGCATATTGGATGAACTACATTCCTTAAGTACGAAAAGTGATTAGAATAAGCCTTGGGATGCACAAAATGACGTAAATGTTCATCCGATGATACAAATGCACTTATTGGATGAACTACATTCCTTATGTACGAAAAGTGATTAGAGTAAGCCTTGGGATGCAAAAAATGACCTAAATGTTAATTTAATGACACAAACGCGCTATTTTGGATGAACTATATTCCTTAAGTACGAAAAGTGATTAGAATAAGCCTTGGGATGCACAAAATGACGTAAATGTTTATCCAATGACACAAATGCACTAATTGGATGAACTTCATTCCTTAAGTACGAAAAGTGATTAGAATAAGCCTTGGGATGGACAAAATGACCTAAATGTTAATTTAATGACACAAACGCGCATATTGGATGAACTACATTCCTTAAGTACGAAAAGTGATTCGAATAAGCCTTGGGATGCACAAAATGACGTAAATGTTTATCCGATGATACAAATGCACTTATTGGATGAACTACATTCCTTATGTACGAAAAGTGATTAGAATAAGCCTTGGGATGCACAAAATGACGTAAATGTTAAATTAATGACACAAATTTGTTTATTGGATGAACTACATTCCTTTAGTACGAAAAGTGATTAGAATAAGCCTTGGGATGCACAAAATGACCTAAATGTTAATTTAATGACACAAACGCGCATATTGGATGAACTACATTCCTTAAGTACGAAAAGTGATTAGAATAAGCCTTGGGATGCACAAAATGACGTAAATGTTCATCCGATGATACAAATGCACTTATTGGATGAACTACATTCCTTATGTACTAAAAGTGATTAGAATAAGCATTGGGATGCACAAAATGACGTAAATGTTAAATTAATGACACAAATTTGCTTATTGGATGAACTACATTCCTTCAGTACGAAAAGTGATTAGAATAAGCCTTGGGATGCACAAAATGACCTAAATGTTAATTTAATGACACAAACGCGCATATTGGATGAACTACATTCCTTAAGTACGAAAAGTGATTAGAATAAGCCTTGGGATGCACAAAATGACGTAAATGTTCATCCGATGATACAAATGCACTTATTGGATGAACTACACTCCTTATGTACGAAAAGTGCTTAGAATAAGCATTTGGATGCACAAAATGACGTAAATGTTAAATTAATGACACAAACGCACTTATTGGATCAACTGCATTCCTTAAGTACGAAAAGTGATTACAATAAGCCTTGGGATGCACAAAATGACGTAAATGTTTATCCAATGACACAAATGCACTAATTGGATGAACTTCATTCCTTAAGTACGAAAAGTGATTAGAATAAGCCTTGGGATGGACAAAATGACCTAAATGTTAATTTAATGACACAAACGCGCATATTGGATGAACTACATTCCTTAAGTACGAAAAGTGATTAGAATAAGCCTTGGGATGCACAAAATGACGTAAATGTTCATCCGATGATACAAATGCACTTATTGGATGAACTACATTCCTTATGTACGAAAAGTGATTAGAATAAGCCTTGGGATGCACAAAATGACGTAAATGTTAAATTAATGACACAAATTTGCTTATTGGATGAACTACATTCCTTCAGTACGAAAAGTGATTAGAATAAGCCTTGGGATGCACAAAATGACGTAAATGTTCATCTGATGATACAAATGCACTTATTGGATGAACTACATTCCTTATGTACGAAAAGTGATTAGAATAAGCCTTTGGATGCACAAAATGACGTAAATGTTAAATTAATGACACAAACGCACTTGTTGGATGAACTGCATTCCTTAAGTACGAAAAGTGATTAGAATAAGCCTTGGGATCCACAAAATGACGTAAATGTTTATCCAATGACACAAATGCACTAATTGGATGAACTTCATTCCTTAAGTACGAAAAGTGATTAGAATAAGCCTTGGGATGGACAAAATGACCTAAATGTTAATTTAATGACACAAACGCGCATATTGGATGAACTACATTCCTTAAGTACGAAAAGTGATTAGAATAAGCCTTGGGATGCACAAAATGACGTAAATGTTCATCCGATGATACAAATGCACTTATTGGATGAACTACATTCCTTATGTACGAAAAGTGATTAGAGTAAGCCTTGGGATGCAAAAAATGACCTAAATGTTAATTTAATGACACAAACGCGCTATTTTGGATGAACTATATTCCTTAAGTACGAAAAGTGATTAGAATAAGCCTTGGGATGCACAAAATGACGTAAATGTTTATCCAATGACACAAATGCACTTATTGGATGAACTTCATTCCTTAAGTACGAAAAGTGATTAGAATAAGCCTTGGGATGCACAAAATGACCTAAATGTTAATTTAATGACACAAACGCGCATATTGGATGAACTACATTCCTTAAGTACGAAAAGTGATTAGAATAAGCCTTGGGATGCACAAAATAACGTAAATGTTCATCCGATGATACAAATGCACTTATTGGATGAACTACATTCCTTATGTACGAAAAGTGATTAGAATAAGCCTTTGGATGCACAAAATGACGTAAATAATAAATTAATGACACAAACGCACTTATTGGATGAACTGCATTCCTTAAGTACGAAAAGTGATTAGAATAAGCCTTGGGATGCACAAAATGACGTAAATGGTTATCCGATGACACAAATGCACTTATTGGATGAACTACATTCCTTAAGTACGAATAGTGATTAGAATAAGCCTTGGGATTCACAAAATGACGTAAATGTTAAATTAATGACACAAACGCACTTATTGGATGAACTTCATTCCTTAAGTACGAAAAGTGATTAGAATAAGCCTTGGGATGCACAAAATGACGTAAATGTTTATCCAATGACACAAATGCACTTATTGGATGAACTTCATTCCTTAAATACGAAAAGTGATTAGAATAAGCCTTGGGATGCACAAAATGAACTAAATGTAAATTTAATGACACAAACGCGCATATTGGATGAACTACATTCCTTAAGTACGAAAAGTGATTAGAATAAGCCTTGGGATGCACAAAATGACGTAAATGTTCATCCGATGATACAAATGCACTTATTGGATGAACTACATTCCTTA
>JBBPBO010000003.1:34788362-34805335 GCA_037974295.1 Cicer cuneatum | reverse complement strand
GATTAGAATAAGCCTTGGGATGCACAAAATGACGTACATTTTTATCCAATGACACAAATGCACTTATTGGATGAACTTCATTACTTAGGTACGAAAAGTGATTAGAAAAAGCCTTGGGATTCACAAAATGACGTAAATGTTAAATTAATGACACAAAATTGCTTATTGGATGAACTACATTCCTTTAGTACGAAAAGTGATTAGAATAAGCCTTGGGATGCAAAAAATGACCTAAATGTTAATTTAATGACACAAACGCGCTATTTTGGATGAACTACATTCCTTAAGTACGAAAAGTGATTAGAATAAGCCTTGGGATGCATAAAATGACGTAAATGTTGATCCAATGACACAAATGCACTTATTGGATGAACTTCATTCCTTAAGTACGAAAAGTGATTAGAATAAGCCTTGGGATGCACAAAATGACCTAAATGTTAATTTAATGACACAAATGCGCATATTGGATGAACTACATTCCTTAAGTACGAAAAGAGATTAGAATAAGCCTTGGGATGCACAAAATGACGTAAATGTTCATCCGATGATACAAATGCACTTATAGGATGTACTACATTCCTTTAGTACGAAAAGTGATTAGAATAAGCCTTGGGCTGCAAAAGATGACCTAAATGTTAATTTATTGACACAAACGCGCTATTTTGGATGAACTGCATTCCTTAAGTATGAAAACTGATTAGAATAAACCTTGGGATTCACAAAATGACGTAAATGTTAAATTAATGACACAAACACACTTATTTGATGAACTTCATTCCTAAAGTACGAAAAGTGATTAGAATAAGCCTTGGGATGCACAAAATGACGTAAATGTTTATCCAATGACACAAATGCACTTATTGGATGAACGTCATTCCTTAAGTACGAAAAGTGATTAGAATAAGCCTTGGGATGCACAAAATGACCTAAATGTTAATTTAATGACACAAACGCGCATATTGGATGAACTACATTCCTTAAGTACGAAAAGTGGTTAGAATAAGCCTTGGGATGCACAAAATGACGTAAATGTTCATCCGATGATACAAATGCACTTATTGGATGAACTACATTCCTTATGTACGAAAAGTGATTAGAATAAGCCTTGGGATGCACAAAATGACGTAAATGTTAAATTAATGACACAAATTTGCTTATTGGATGAACTACATTCCTTCAGTACGAAAAGTTATTAGAATAAGCCTTGGGATGCACAAAATGACGTAAATGTTCATCCGATGATACAAATGCACTTATTGGATGAACTACATTCCTTATGTACGAAAAGTGATTAGAATAAGCGTTTGGATGCATAAAATGACGTAAATGTTAAATTAATGACACAAACGCACTTATTGGATGAACTGCATTCCTTAAGTTTGAAAAGTGATTAGAATAAGCCTTGGGATGCACAAAATGACGTAAATGTTCATCCGATGATACAAATCCACTTATTGGATGAACTTCATTCCTTAAGTACGAAAAGTGATTAGAATAAGCCTTGGGATGCACAAAATGACCTAAATGTTAATTTAATGACACAAACGCGCATATTGGATGAACTGCATTCCTTAAGTACGAAAAGTGATTAGAATAAGCCTTGGGATGCACAAAATGACGTAAATGTTCATCCGATGATACAAATGCACTTATTGGATGAACTACATTCCTTATGTACGAAAATTGATTAGAATAAGCCTTTGGATGCATAAAAGGACGTAAATGTTAAATTAATGACACAAACGCACTTATTGGATGAACTGCATTCCTTAAGTACGAAAAGTGATTAGAATAAGCCTTGGGATGCACAAAATAACGTAAATGTTCATCCGATGATACTAATGCACTTATTGGATGAACTACATTCCTTATGTACGAAAAGTGATTAGAATAAGCCTTTGGATGCACAAAATGACGTAAATGTTAAATTAATGACACAAACGCACTTATTGGATGAACTGCATTTCTTAAGTACGAAAAGTGATGAGAATAAGCCTTGGGATGCACAAAATGACGTAAATGTTCATCCGATGACACAAATGCACTTATTGGATGAACTACATTCCTTAAGTACGAAAAGTGATTAGAATAAGCCTTGGGATTCACAAAATGACGTAAATGTTAAATTAATGACACAAACGCACTTATTGGATGAACTACATTCCTTAAGTACGAAAAGTGATTAGAATAAGCCTTGGGATGCACAAAATGACGTAAATGTTTATCCAATGACACAAATGCACTAATTGGATGAACTTCATTCCTTAAGTACGAAAAGTGATTAGAATAAGCCTTGGGATGGACAAAATGACCTAAATGTTAATTTAATGACACAAACGCGCATATTGGATGAACTACATTCCTTAAGTACGAAAAGTGATTAGAATAAGCCTTGGGATGCACAAAATGACGTAAATGTTAAATTAATGACACAAACGCACTTATTGGATGAACTGCATTCCTTAAGTACGAAAAGTGATTAGAATAAGCCTTGGGATGCACAAAATGACGTAAATGTTTATCCAATGACACAAATGCACTTATTGGATGAACTTCATTCCTTAGGTACGAAAAGTGATTAGAATAAGCCTTGGGATTCACAAAATGAAGTAAATGTTAAATTAATGACACAAAATTGCTTATTGGATGAACTACATTCCTTATGTACGAAAAGTGATTAGAATAAGCCTTGGGATGCAAAAAATGACCTAAATGTTAATTTAATGACACAAACGCGCTATTTTGGATGAACTACATTCCTTAAGTACGAAAAGTGATTAGAATAAGCCTTAAGATGCACAAAATGACGTAAATGTTAAATTAATGACACAAATTTGCTTATTGGATGAACTACATTCCTTCAGTACGAAAAGTGATTAGAATAAGCCTTGGGATGCACAAAATGACCTAAATGTTAATTTAATGACACAAACGCGCATATTGGATGAACTACATTCCTTATGTACGAAAAGTGATTAGAATAAGCCTTGGGATGCACAAAATGACGTAAATGTTCATCCGATGATACAAATGCACTTATTGGATGAACTACATTCCTTATGTACGAAAAGTGATTAGAATAAGCCTTTGGATGCACAAAATGACGTAAATGTTAAATTAATGACACAAACGCACTTGTTGGATGAACTGCATTCCTTAAGTACGAAAAGTGATTAGAATAAGCCTTGGGATGCACAAAATGACGTAAATGTTCATCCGATGATACAAATGCACTTATTGGATGAACTACATTCCTTATGTACGAAAAGTGATTAGAATAAGCCTTGGGATGCACAAAATGACGTAAATGTTTATCCAATGACACAAATGCACTTATTGGATGAACTTCATTCCTTAAGTACGAAAAGTGATTAGAATAAGCCTTGGGATGGACAAAATGACCTAAATGTTAATTTAATGACACAAACGCGCATATTGGATGAACTACATTCCTTAAGTACGAAAAGTGATTAGAATAAGCCTTGGGATGCACAAAATGACGTAAATGTTCATCTGATGATACAAATGCACTTATTGGATGAACTACATTCCTTATGTACGAAAAGTGATTAGAATAAGCCTTTGGATGCACAAAATGACGTAAATGTTAAATTAATGACACAAACGCACTTATTGGATGAACTGCATTCCTTAAGTACGAAAAGTGATTAGAATAAGCCTTGGGATGCACAAAATGACGTAAATGTTTATCCAATGAAACAAATGCACTTATTGGATGAACTTCATTCCTTAAGTACGAAAAGTGATTAGAATAAGCCTTGGGATGCACAAAATGACCTAAATGTTAATTTAATGACACAAACGCGCATATTGGATGAACTACATTCCTTAAGTACGAAATGTGATTAGAATAAGCCTTGGGATGCACAAAATGACGTAAATGTTCATCCGATGATACAAATGCACTTATTGGATGAACTACATTCCTTATGTACGAAAAGTGATTAGAATAAGCCTTTCGATGCACAAAATGACGTAAATGTTAAATTAATGACACAAACGCACTTATTGGATGAACTGCATTCCTTAAGTACGAAAAGTGATTAGAATAAGCCTTGGGATGCACAAAATGACGTAAATGTTTATCCAATGAAACAAATGCACTTATTGGATGAACTTCATTCCTTAAGTACGAAAAGTGATTAGAATAAGCCTTGGGATGCACAAAATGACCTAAATGTTAATTTAATGACACAAACGCGCATATTGGATGAACTACATTCCTTAAGTACGAAATGTGATTAGAATAAGCCTTGGGATGCACAAAATGACGTAAATGTTCATCCGATGATACAAATGCACTTATTGGATGAACTACACTCCTTATGTACGAAAAGTGATTAGAATAAGCCTTTGGATGCACAAAATGACGTAAATGTTAAATTAATGACACAAACGCACTTATTGGATGAACTGCATTCCTTAAGTACGAAAAGTGATTAGAATAAGCCTTGGGATGCACAAAATGACGTAAATGTTTATCCAATGACACAAATGCACTTATTGGATGAACTTCATTCCTTAAGTACGAAAAGTGATTAGAATAAGCCTTGGGATGCACAAAATGACCTAAATGTTAATTTAATGACACAAACGCGCATATTGGATGAACTAGATTCCTTGAGTACGAAAAGTGATTAGAATAAGCCTTGGGATGCACAAAATAACGTAAATGTTCATCCGATGATACTAATGCACTTATTGGATGAACTACATTCCTTATGTACGAAAAGTGATTAGAATAAGCCTTTGGATGCACAAAATGACGTAAATGTTAAATTAATGACACAAACGCACTTATTGGATGAACTGCATTTCTTAAGTACGAAAAGTGATGAGAATAAGCCTTGGGATGCACAAAATGACGTAAATGTTCATCCGATGACACAAATGCACTTATTGGATGAACTACATTCCTTAAGTACGAAAAGTGATTAGAATAAGCCTTTGGATGCACAAAATGACATAAATGTTAAATTAATGACACAAACGCACTTATTGGATCAACTGCATTCCTTAAGTACGAAAAGTGATTACAATAAGCCTTGGGATGCACAAAATGACGTAAATGTTTATCCAGTGACACAAATGCACTAATTGGATGAACTTCATTCCTTAAGTACGAAAAGTGATTAGAATAAGCCTTGGGATGGACAAAATGACCTAAATGTTAATTTAATGACACAAACGCGCATATTGGATGAACTACATTCCTTAAGTACGAAAAGTGATTAGAATAAGCCTTGGGATGCACAAAATGACGTAAATGTTCATCCGATGATACAAATGCACTTATTGGATGAACTACATTCCTTATGTACGAAAAGTGATTAGAATAAGCCTTGGGATGCACAAAATGACGTAAATGTTAAATTAATGACACAAATTTGTTTATTGGATGAACTACATTCCTTTAGTACGAAAAGTGATTAGAATAAGCCTTGGGATGCACAAAATGACCTAAATGTTAATTTAATGACACAAACGCGCATATTGGATGAACTACATTCCTTAAGTACGAAAAGTGATTAGAATAAGCCTTGGGATGCACAAAATGACGTAAATGTTCATCCGATGATACAAATGCACTTATTGGATGAACTACATTCCTTATGTACGAAAAGTGATTAGTATAAGCCTTTGGATGCACAAAATGACGTAAATGTTAAATTAATGACACAAACGCACTTATTGGATGAACTGCATTCCTTAAGTACGAAAAGTGATTAGAATAAGCCTTGGGATGCACAAAATGACGTAAATGTTTATCCAATGAAACAAATGCACTTATTGGATGAACTTCATTCCTTAAGTACGAAAAGTGATTAGAATAAGCCTTGGGATGCACAAAATGACCTAAATGTTAATTTAATGACACAAACGCGCATATTGGATGAACTACATTCCTTAAGTACGAAATGTGATTAGAATAAGCCTTGGGATGCACAAAATGACGTAAATGTTCATCCGATGATACAAATGCACTTATTGGATGAACTACATTCCTTATGTACGAAAAGTGATTAGAATAAGCCTTTCGATGCACAAAATGACGTAAATGTTAAATTAATGACACAAACGCACTTATTGGATGAACTGCATTCCTTAAGTACGAAAAGTGATTTGAATAAGCCTTGGGATGCACAAAATGACGTAAATGTTAAATTAATGACACAAAATTGCTTATTGGATGAACTACATTCCTTTAGTACGAAAAGTGATTAGAATAAGCCTTGGGATGCACAAAATGACGTAAATGTTAATTTAATGACACAAATGCACTTATTGGATGAACTTCATTCCTTAGGTACGAAAAGTGATTAGAATAAGCCTTGGGATTCACAAAATGACGTAAATGTTTAATTAATGACACAAAATTGCTTATTGGATGAACTACATTCCTTTAGTACGAAAAGTGATTAGGATAAGCCTTGGGATGCAAAAAATGACCTAAATGTTAATTTAATGACACAAACGCGCTATTTTGGATGAACTACATTCCTTAAGTACGAAAAGTTATTAGAATAAGCCTTGGGATGCATAAAATGACGTAAATGTTTATCCAATGACACAAATGCACTTATTGGATGAACTTCATTCCTTAAGTACGAAAAGTGATTAGAATAAGCCTTGGGATGCACAAAATGACCTAAATGTTAATTTAATGGCACAAATGCGCATATTGGATGAACTACATTCCTTAAGTACGAAAAGAGATTAGAATAAGCCTTGGGATGCACAAAATGACGTAAATGTTCACCGATGATACAAATGCACTTATTGGATGAACTACATTCCTTATGTACGAAAAGTGATTAGAATAAGCCTTTGGATGCACAAAATGACGTAAATGTTAAATTAATGACACAAACGCACTTATTGGATGAACTGCTTTCCTTAAGTACGAAAAGTGATTAGAATAAGCCTTGGGATGCACAAAATGACGTAAATGTTTATCCAATGACACAAATGCACTAATTGGATGAACTTCATTCCTTAAGTACGAAAAGTGATTAGAATAAGCCTTGGGATGGACAAAATGACCTAAATGTTAATTTAATGACACAAACGCGCATATTGGATGAACTACATTCCTTAAGTACGAAAAGTGATTAGAATAAGCCTTGGGATGCACAAAATGACGTAAATGTTAAATTAATGACACAAACGCACTTATTGGGTGAACTGCATTCCTTAAGTACGAAAAGTGATTAGAATAAGCCTTGGGATGCACAAAATGACGTACATTTTTATCCAATGACACAAATGCACTTATTGGATGAACTTCATTACTTAGGTACGAAAAGTGATTAGAAAAAGCCTTGGGATTCACAAAATGACGTAAATGTTAAATTAATGACACAAAATTGCTTATTGGATGAACTACATTCCTTTAGTACGAAAAGTGATTAGAATAAGCCTTGGGATGCAAAAAATGACCTAAATGTTAATTTAATGACACAAACGCGCTATTTTGGATGAACTACATTCCTTAAGTACGAAAAGTGATTAGAATAAGCCTTGGGATGCACAAAATGACCTAAATGTTAATTTAATGACACAAATGCGCATATTGGATGAACTACATTCCTTAAGTACGAAAAGAGATTAGAATAAGCCTTGGGATGCACAAAATGACGTAAATGTTCATCCGATGATACAAATGCACTTATTGGATGTACTACATTCCTTTAGTACGAAAAGTGATTAGAATAAGCCTTGGGCTGCAAAAGATGACCTAAATGTTAATTTATTGACACAAACGCGCTATTTTGGATGAACTGCATTCCTTAAGTATGAAAACTGATTAGAATAAACCTTGGGATTCACAAAATGACGTAAATGTTAAATTAATGACACAAACACACTTATTTGATGAACTTCATTCCTAAAGTACGAAAAGTGATTAGAATAATCCTTGGGATGCACAAAATGACGTAAATGTTTATCCAATGACACAAATGCACTTATTGGATGAACGTCATTCCTTAAGTACGAAAAGTGATTAGAATAAGCCTTGGGATGCACAAAATGACCTAAATGTTAATTTAATGACACAAACGCGCATATTGGATGAACTACATTCCTTAAGTACGAAAAGTGATTAGAATAAGCCTTGGGATGCACAAAATGACGTAAATGTTCATCCGATGATACAAATGCACTTATTGGATGAACTACATTCCTTATGTACGAAAAGTGATTAGAATAAGCCCTGGGATGCACAAAATGACGTAAATGTTAAATTAATGACACAAATTTGCTTATTGGATGAACTACATTCCTTCAGTACGAAAAGTTATTAGAATAAGCCTTGGGATGCACAAAATGACGTAAATGTTCATCCGATGATACAAATGCACTTATTGGATGAACTACATTCCTTATGTACGAAAAGTGATTAGAATAAGCCTTTGGATGCATAAAATGACGTAAATGTTAAATTAATGACACAAACGCACTTATTGGATGAACTGCATTCCTTAAGTTTGAAAAGTGATTAGAATAAGCCTTGGGATGCACAAAATGACGTAAATGTTCATCCGATGATACAAATGCACTTATTGGATGAACTTCATTCCTTAAGTACGAAAAGTGATTAGAATAAGCCTTGGGATGCACAAAATGACCTAAATGTTAATTTAATGACACAAACGCGCATATTGGATGAACTGCATTCCTTAAGTACGAAAAGTGATTAGAATAAGCCTTGGGATGCACAAAATGACGTAAATGTTCATCCGATGATACAAATGCACTTATTGGATGAACTACATTCCTTATGTACGAAAATTGATTAGAATAAGCCTTTGGATGCATAAAAGGACGTAAATGTTAAATTAATGACACAAACGCACTTATTGGATGAACTGCATTCCTTAAGTACGAAAAGTGATTAGAATAAGCCTTGGGATGCACAAAATGACGTAAATGTTCATCCGATGACACAAATGCACTTATTGGATGAACTACATTCCTTATGTACGAAAAGTGATTAGAATAAGCCTTGGGATTCACAAAATGACGTAAATGTTAAATTAATGACACAAATGCACTTATTGGCTGAACTTCATTCCTTAAGTACGAAAAGTGATTAGAATAAGCCTTGGGATGCACAAAATGACGTAAATGTTTATCCAATGACACAAATGCACTTATTGGATGAACTTCATTCCTTAAGTACGAAAAGTGATTAGAATAAGCCTTGGGATGCACAAAATGACCTAAATGTTAATTTAATGACACAAACGCGCATATTGGATGAACTACATTCCTTAAGTACGAAATGTGATTAGAATAAGCCTTGGGATGCACAAAATGACGTAAATGTTCATCCGATGATACAAATGCACTTATTGGATGAACTACACTCCTTATGTACGAAAAGTGATTAGAATAAGCCTTTGGATGCACAAAATGACGTAAATGTTAAATTAATGACACAAACGCACTTATTGGATGAACTGCATTCCTTAAGTACGAAAAGTGATTAGAATAAGCCTTGGGATGCACAAAATGACGTAAATGTTTATCCAATGACACAAATGCACTTATTGGATGAACTTCATTCCTTAAGTACGAAAAGTGATTAGAATAAGCCTTGGGATGCACAAAATGACCTAAATGTTAATTTAATGACACAAACGCGCATATTGGATGAACTACATTCCTTAAGTACGAAAAGTAATTAGAATAAGCCTTGGGATGCACAAAATGACGTAAATGTTCATCCGATGATACAAATGCACTTATTGGATGAACTACATTCCTTATGTACGAAAAGTAATTAGAATAAGCCTTGGGATGCAAAAAATGACGTAAATGTTAAATTAATGACACAAATTTGCTTATTGGATGAACTACATTCCTTCAGTACGAAAAGTGATTAGAATAAGCCTTGGGATGCACAAAATGACCTAAATGTTAATTTAATGACACAAACGCGCATATTGGATGAACTACATTCCTTAAGTACGAAAAGTGATTAGAATAAGCCTTGGGATGCACAAAATGACGTAAATGTTCATCCGATGATACAAATGCACTTATTGGATGAACTACATTCCTTATGTACGAAAAGTGATTAGAATAAGCCTTTGGATGCACAAAATGACGTAAATGTTAAATAAATGACACAAACGCACTTATTGGATGAACTGCATTCCTTAAGTACAAAAACTGATTAGAATAAGCCTTGGGATGCACAAAATGACGTAAATGTTTATCCAATGACACAAATGCACTAATTGGATGAACTTCATTCCTTAAGTACGAAACGTGATTAGAATAAGCCTTGGGATGGACAAAATGACCTAAATGTTAATTTAATGACACAAACGCGCATATTGGATGAACTACATTCCTTAAGTACGAAAAGTGATTAGAATAAGCCTTGGGATGCACAAAATGACGTAAATGTTAAATTAATGACACAAACGCACTTATTGGATGAACTGCATTCCTTAAGTACGAAAAGTGATTAGAAAAAGCCTTGGGATGCACAAAATGACGTAAATGTTTATCCAATGACACAAATGCACTTATTGGATGAACTTCATTCCCTAGGTACGAAAAGTCATTAGAATAAGCCTTGGGATTCAAAAAATCACGTAAATGTTAAATTAATGACACAAAATTGCTTATTGGATGAACTACATTCCTTTAGTACGAAAAGTGATTAGAATAAGCCTTGGGATGCAAAAAATAACCTAAATGTTAATTTAATGACACAAACGCGCTATTTTGGATGAACTACATTCCTTAAGTACGAAAAGTGATTAAATATAAGCCTTGGGATGCACAAAATGACGTAAATGTTTATCCAATGACACAAATGCACTTATTGGATGAACTTTGTTCCTTAAGTACGAAAAGTGATTAGAGTTAGCCTTGGGATGCACAAAATGACGTAAATGTTCGTCCGATGCCACAAATTGACTTATTGGATTAACTACATTCCTTATGTACGAAAAGTGATTAGAATAAGCCTTGGGATGCACAAAATGACGTAAATGTTAAATTAATGACACAAACGCACTTATTGGATGAACTGCATTCCTTAAGTACGAAAAGTGATTAGAATAAGCCTTGGGATGCACAAAATGACGTAAATGTTTATCCAATGACACAAATGCACTTATTGGATGAACTTCATTCCTTAGGTACGAAAAGTGATTAGAATAAGCCTTGGGATTCCCAAAATGACGTAAATGTTAAATTAATGACACAAAATTGCTTATTGGATGAACTACATTCCTTATGTACGAAAAGTGATTAGAATAAGCCTTGGGATGCAAAAAATGACCTAAATGTTAATTTAATGACACAAACGCGCTATTTTGGATGAACTACATTCCTTAAGTACGAAAAGTGATTAGAATAAGCCTTGGGATGCATAAAATGACGTAAATGATTATCCAATGACACAAATGCACTTATTGGATGAACTTCATTCCTTAAGTACGAAAACTGATTAGAATAAGCCTTGGGATGCATAAAATGACCTAAATGTTAATTTAATGGCACAAATGCGCATATTGGATGAACTACATTCCTTAAGTACGAAAAGAGATTAGAATAAGCCTTGGGATGCACAAAATGACAATAATGTTCATCCGATGATACAAATGCACTTATTGGATGAACTACATTTCTTATGTACGAAAAGTGATTAGAATAAGCCTTTGGATGCACAAAATGACGTAAACGTTAAATTAATGACACAAACGCACTTATTGGATGAACTGCATTCCTTAACTACGAAAAGTGATTAGAATAAGCCTTGGGATGCACAAAATGACGGAAATGTTTATCCAATGACACAAATGCACTTATTGGATGAACTACATTCCTTAAGTACGAAAAGTGATTAGAATAAGCCTTGGGATGGACAAAATGACCTAAATGTTCATCCAATGACACAAGTGCACTTATTGGATGAACTACATTCCTTATGTACGAAAAGAGATTAGAATCAGCCTTGGGATGCACAAAATGACGTAAATGTTAAATTAATGACACAAATGCACTTATTGGATGAACAGCATTCCTTAAGTACAAAAAGTGATTAGAATAAGCCTTGGGATGCACAAAATGACGTAAATGTTTATCCAATGACACAAATGCACTTATTGGATGAACTTCATTCCTTAGGTACGAAAAGTGATTAGAATAAGCCTTGGGATTCACAAAATGACGTAAATGTTAAATTAATGACACAAAATTGCTTATTGGATGAACTACATTCCTTATGTACGAAAAGTGATTAGAATAAGCCTTTGGATGCACAAAATGACGTAAATGTTAAATTAATGACACAAACGCACTTATTGGATGAACTGCATTCCTTATGTACGAAAAGTGATTAGAATAAGCCTTGGGATGCACAAAATGACGTAAATGTTAAATTAATGACACAAATTTGCTTATTGGATGAACTACATTCCTTCAGTACGAAAAGTGATTAGAATAAGCCTTGGGATGCACAAAATGACCTAAATGTTAATTTAATGACACAAACGCGCATATTGGATGAACTACATTCCTTAAGTACGAAAAGTGATTAGAATAAGCCTTGGGATGCACAAAATGACGTAAATGTTTATCCAATGACACAAATGCACTTATTATATGAACTTTGTTCCTTAAGTACGAAAAGTGATTAGAATTAGCTTTGGGATGCACAAAATGACGTAAATGTTCGTCCGATGCCACAAATTGACTTATTGGATTAACTACATTCCTTATGTACGAAAAGTGATTAGAATAAGCCTTGGGATGCACAAAATGACGTAAATGTTAAATTAATGACACAAATTTGCTTATTGGATGAACTACATTCCTTCAGTACGAAAAGTGATTAGAATAAGCCTTGGGATGCACAAAATGACCTAAATGTTAATTTAATGACACAAACGCGCATATTGGATGAACTACATTCCTTAAGTACGAAAAGTGATTAGAATAAGCCTTGGGATGCACAAAATGACGTAAATGTTTATCCAATGACACAAATGCACTTATTTGATGAACTTTGTTCCTTAAGTACGAAAAGTGATTAGAATTAGCTTTTGGATGCACAAAATGACGTAAATGTTCGTCCGATGCCACAAATTGACTTATTGGATTAACTACATTCCTTTTGTATGAAAAGTTATTAGAATAAGCCTTGGGATGCACAAAATGACGTAAATGTTAAATTAATGACACAAATTTGCTTATTGGATGAACTACATTCCTTCAGTACGAAAAGTGATTAGAATAAGCCTTGGGATGCACAAAATGACCTAAATGTTAATTTAATGACACAAACGCGCATATTGGATGAACTACATTCCTTAAGTACGAAAAGTGATTAGAATAAGCCTTGGGATGCACAAAATGACGTAAATGTTTATCCAATGACACAAATGCACTTATTTGATGAACTTTGTTCCTTAAGTACGAAAAGTGATTAGATATAGCTTTTGGATGCACAAAATGACGTAAATGTTCGTCCGATGCCACAAATTGACTTATTGGATTAACTACATTCCTTATGTACGAAAAGTGAATAGAATAAGCCTTGGGATGCACAAAATGACGTAAATGTTAAATTAATGACACAAATTTGCTTGTTGGATGAACTACATTCCTTCAGTACGAAAAGTGATTAGAATAAGCCTTGGGATGCACAAAATGACCTAAATGTTAATTTAATGACACAAACGCGCATATTGGATGAACTACATTCCTTAAGTACGAAAAGTGATTAGAATAAGCCTTGGGATGCACAAAATGACGTAAATGTTAAATTAATGACACAAACGCACTTATTGGATGAACTGCATTCCTTAAGTACGAAAAGTGATTAGAATAAGCCTTGGGATGCACAAAATGACGTAAATGTTTATCCAATGACACAAATGCACTTATTGGATGAACTTCATTCCTTAAGTACGAAAAGTGATTAGAATAAGCCTTGGGATGGACAAAATGACCTAAATGTTAATTTAATGACACAAACGCGCATATTGGATGAACTACATTCCTTAAGTACGAAAAGTGATTAGAATAAGCATTGGGATGCACAAAATGACGTAAAAGTTCATCCGATGACACAAAGGCACTTATTGGTTGAACTTCATTCCTTAAGTACGAAAAGTGATTAGAATAAGCCTTGGGATGCACAAAATGACGTAAATGTTTATCCAATGACACAAATGCATTTATTGGATGAACTTCATTCCTTAAGTACGAAAAGTGATTAGAATAAGCCTTGGGATGCACAAAATGACCTAAATGTTAATTTAATGACACAAACGCGCATATTGGATGAACTACATTCCTTAAGTACGAAAAGTGATTAGAATAAGCCTTGGGATGCACAAAATGACGTAAATGTTCATCTGATGATACAAATGCACTTATTGGATGAACTACATTCCTTATGTACGAAAAGTGATTAGAATAAGCCTTTGGATGCACAAAATGAAGTAAATGTTAAATTAATGACACAAACGCACTTGTTGGATGAACTGCATTCCTTAAGTACGAAAAGTGATTAGAATAAGCCTTGGGATGCACAAAATGACGTAAATGTTTATCCAATGACACAAATGCACTAATTGGATGAACTTCATTCCTTAAGTACGAAAAGTGATTAGAATAAGCCTTGGGATGGACAAAATGACCTAAATGTTAATTTAATGACACAAACGCGCATATTGGATGAACTACATTCCTTAAGTACGAAAAGTGATTAGAATAAGCCTTGGGATGCACAAAATGACGTAAATGTTCATCCGATGATACAAATGCACTTATTGGATGAACCACATTCCTTATGTACGAAAAGTGATTAGAATAAGCCTTTGGATGCACAAAATGACGTCAATGTTAAATTAATGACACAAACGCATTTATTGGATGAACTGCATTCCTTAAGTACAAAAAGTGATTAGAATAAGCCTTGGGATGCACAAAATGATGTAAATGTTTATCCAATGACACAAATGCACTAATTGGATGAACTTCATTCCTTAAGTACGAAAAGTGATTAGAATAAGCCTTGGGATGGACAAAATGACCTAAATGTTAATTTAATGACACAAACGCGCATATTGGATGAACTACATTCCTTAAGTACGAAAAGTGATTAGAATAAGCCTTGGGATGCACAAAATGACGTAAATGTTAAATTAATGACACAAACGCACTTATTGGATGAACTGCATTCCTTAAGTACGAAAAGTGATTAGAATAAGCCTTGGGATGCACAAAATGACGTAAATGTTTATCCAATGACACAAATGCACTTATTGGATGAACTTCATTCCTTAGGTACGAAAAGTGATTAGAATAAGCCTTGGGATTCACAAAATGAAGTAAATGTTAAATTAATGACACAAAATTGCTTATTGGATGAACTACATTCCTTATGTACGAAAAGTGATTAGAATAAGCCTTGGGATGCAAAAAATGACCTAAATGTTAATTTAATGACACAAACGCGCTATTTTGGATGAACTACATTCCTTAAGTACGAAAAGTGATTAGAATAAGCCTTAAGATGCACAAAATGACGTAAATGTTAAATTAATGACACAAATTTGCTTATTGGATGAACTACATTCCTTCAGTACGAAAAGTGATTAGAATAAGCCTTGGGATGCACAAAATGACCTAAATGTTAATTTAATGACACAAACGCGCATATTGGATGTACTACATTCCTTAAGTACGAAAAGTGATTAGAATAAGCCTTGGGATGCACAAAATGACGTAAATGTTCATCCGATGATACAAATGCACTTATTGGATGAACTACATTCCTTATGTACGAAAAGTGATTAGAATAAGCCTTTGGATGCACAAAATGACGTCAATGTTAAATTAATGACACAAACGCATTTATTGGATGAACTGCATTCCTTAAGTACAAAAAGTGATTAGAATAAGCCTTGGGATGCACAAAATGATGTAAATGTTTATCCAATGACACAAATGCACTAATTGGATGAACTTCATTCCTTAAGTACGAAAAGTGATTAGAATAAGCCTTGGGATGCACAAAATGACGTAAATGTTAAATTAATGACACAAATTTGCTTATTGGATGAACTTCATTCCTTAAGTACGAAAAGTGATTAGAATAAGCCTTGGGATGGACAAAATGACCTAAATGTTAATTTAATGACACAAACGCGCATATTGGATGAACTACATTCCTTAAGTACGAAAAGTGATTAGAATAAGCATTGGGATGCACAAAATGACGTAAAAGTTCATCCGATGACACAAAGGCACTTATTGGTTGAACTTCATTCCTTAAGTACGAAAAGTGATTAGAATAAGCCTTGGGATGCACAAAATGACGTAAATGTTTATCCAATGACACAAATGCATTTATTGGATGAACTTCATTCCTTAAGTACGAAAAGTGATTAGAATAAGCCTTGGGATGCACAAAATGACCTAAATGTTAATTTAATGACACAAACGCGCATATTGGATGAACTACATTCCTTAAGTACGAAAAGTGATTAGAATAAGCCTTGGGATGCACAAAATGGCGTAAATGTTCATCCGATGATACAAATGCACTTATTGGATGAACTACATTCCTTAAGTACGAAAAGTGATTAGAATAAGCCTTGGGATGCACAAAATGACGTAAATGTTAAATTAATGACACAAATTTGCTTATTGGATGAACTACATTCCTTCAGTACGAAAAGTGATTAGAATAAGCCTTGGGATGCACAAAATGACCTAAATGTTAATTTAATGACACAAACGCGCATATTGGATGTACTACATTCCTTAAGTACGAAAAGTGATTAGAATAAGCCTTGGGATGCACAAAATGACGTAAATGTTCATCCGATGATACAAATGCACTTATTGGATGAACTACATTCCTTATGTACGAAAAGTGATTAGAATAAGCCTTTGGATGCACAAAATGACGT
>JBBPBO010000003.1:34761275-34788352 GCA_037974295.1 Cicer cuneatum | reverse complement strand
CCAATGACACAAATGCATTTATTGGATGAACTTCATTCCTTAAGTACGAAAAGTGATTAGAATAAGCCTTGGGATGCACAAAATGACCTAAATGTTAATTTAATGACACAAACGCGCATATTGGATGAACTACATTCCTTAAGTACGAAAAGTGACTAGAATAAGCCTTGGGATGCACAAAATGGCGTAAATGTTCATCCGATGATACAAATGCACTTATTGGATGAACTACATTCCTTAAGTACGAAAAGTGATTAGAATAAGCCTTGGGATGCACAAAATGACGTAAATGTTAAATTAATGACACAAATTTGCTTATTGGATGAACTACATTCCTTCAGTACGAAAAGTGATTAGAATAAGCCTTGGGATGCACAAAATGACCTAAATGTTAATTTAATGACACAAACGCGCATATTGGATGTACTACATTCCTTAAGTACGAAAAGTGATTAGAATAAGCCTTGGGATGCACAAAATGACGTAAATGTTCATCCGATGATACAAATGCACTTATTGGATGAACTACATTCCTTATGTACGAAAAGTGATTAGAATAAGCCTTTGGATGCACAAAATGACGTAAATGTTAAATTAATGACACAAACGCACTTATTGGATGAACTGCATTCCTTAAGTACGAAAAGTGATTAGAATAAGCCTTGGGATGCACAAAATGACGTAAATGTTTATCCAATGACACAAATGCACTAATTGGATGAACTTCATTCCTTAAGTACGAAAAGTGATTAGAATAAGCCTTGGGATGCACAAAATGACCTAAATGTTAATTTAATGACACAAACGCGCATATTGGATGAACTACATTCCTTAAGTACGAAAAGTGATTAGAATAAGCCTTGGGATGCACAAAATGACGTAAATGTTCATCCAATGACACAAATGCACTTATTGGATGAACTACATTCCTTAAGTACGAAAAGTGATTAGAATAAGCCTTGGGATGCACAAAATGACGTAAATGTTAAATTAATGACACAAACGCACTTATTGGATGAACTGCATTCCTTAAGTACGAAAAGTGATTAGAATAAGCCTTGGGATGCACAAAATGACGTAAATGTTTATCCAATGACACAAATGCACTTATTGGATGAACTTCATTCCTTAAGTACGAAAAGTGATTAGAATAAGCCTTGGGATGGACAAAATGACCTAAATGTTAATTTAATGACACAAACGCGCATATTGGATGAACTACATTCCTTAAGTACGAAAAGTGATTAGAATAAGCCTTGGGATGCACAAAATGACGTAAATGTTCATCTGATGATACAAATGCACTTATTGGATGAACTACATTCCTTATGTACGAAAAGTGATTAGAATAAGCCTTTGGATGCACAAAATGAAGTAAATGTTAAATTAATGACACAAACGCACTTGTTGGATGAACTGCATTCCTTAAGTACGAAAAGTGATTAGAATAAGCCTTGGGATGCACAAAATGACGTAAATGTTTATCCAATGACACAAATGCACTAATTGGATGAACTTCATTCCTTAAGTACGAAAAGTGATTAGAATAAGCCTTGGGATGGACAAAATGACCTAAATGTTAATTTAATGACACAAACGCGCATATTGGATGAACTACATTCCTTAAGTACGAAAAGTGATTAGAATAAGCCTTGGGATGCACAAAATGACGTAAATGTTCATCCGATGATACAAATGCACTTATTGGATGAACCACATTCCTTATGTACGAAAAGTGATTAGAATAAGCCTTTGGATGCACAAAATGACGTCAATGTTAAATTAATGACACAAACGCATTTATTGGATGAACTGCATTCCTTAAGTACAAAAAGTGATTAGAATAAGCCTTGGGATGCACAAAATGATGTAAATGTTTATCCAATGACACAAATGCACTAATTGGATGAACTTCATTCCTTAAGTACGAAAAGTGATTAGAATAAGCCTTGGGATGGACAAAATGACCTAAATGTTAATTTAATGACACAAACGCGCATATTGGATGAACTACATTCCTTAAGTACGAAAAGTGATTAGAATAAGCCTTGGGATGCACAAAATGACGTAAATGTTAAATTAATGACACAAACGCACTTATTGGATGAACTGCATTCCTTAAGTACGAAAAGTGATTAGAATAAGCCTTGGGATGCACAAAATGACGTAAATGTTTATCCAATGACACAAATGCACTTATTGGATGAACTTCATTCCTTAGGTACGAAAAGTGATTAGAATAAGCCTTGGGATTCACAAAATGAAGTAAATGTTAAATTAATGACACAAAATTGCTTATTGGATGAACTACATTCCTTATGTACGAAAAGTGATTAGAATAAGCCTTGGGATGCAAAAAATGACCTAAATGTTAATTTAATGACACAAACGCGCTATTTTGGATGAACTACATTCCTTAAGTACGAAAAGTGATTAGAATAAGCCTTAAGATGCACAAAATGACGTAAATGTTAAATTAATGACACAAATTTGCTTATTGGATGAACTACATTCCTTCAGTACGAAAAGTGATTAGAATAAGCCTTGGGATGCACAAAATGACCTAAATGTTAATTTAATGACACAAACGCGCATATTGGATGTACTACATTCCTTAAGTACGAAAAGTGATTAGAATAAGCCTTGGGATGCACAAAATGACGTAAATGTTCATCCGATGATACAAATGCACTTATTGGATGAACTACATTCCTTATGTACGAAAAGTGATTAGAATAAGCCTTTGGATGCACAAAATGACGTCAATGTTAAATTAATGACACAAACGCACTTATTGGATGAACTGCATTCCTTAAGTACAAAAAGTGATTAGAATAAGCCTTTGGATGCACAAAATGACGTAAATGTTTATCCAATGACACAAATGCACTAATTGGATGAACTTCATTCCTTAAGTACGAAAAGTGATTAGAATAAGCCTTGGGATGGGCAAAATGACCTAAATGTTAATTATATGACACAAACGCGCATATTGGATGAACTACATTCCTTAAGTACGAAAAGTGATTAGAATAAGCCTTGGGATGCACAAAATGACGTAAATGTTAAATTAATGACACAAACGCACTTATTGGATGAACTGCATTCCTTAAGTACGAAAAGTGATTAGAATAAGCCTTGGGATGCACAAAATGACGTAAATGTTTATCCAATGACACAAATGCACTTATTGGATGAACTTCATTCCTTAGGTACGAAAAGTGATTAGAATAAGCCTTGGGATTCCCAAAATGACGTAAATGTTAAATTAATGACACAAAATTGCTTATTGGATGAACTACATTCCTTATGTACGAAAAGTGATTAGAATAAGCCTTGGGATGCAAAAAATGACCTAAATGTTAATTTAATGACACAAACGCGCTATTTTGGATGAACTACATTCCTTAAGTACGAAAAGTGATTAGAATAAGCCTTGGGATGCATAAAATGACGTAAATGATTATCCAATGACACAAATGCACTTATTGGATGAACTTCATTCCTTAAGTACGAAAACTGATTAGAATAAGCCTTGGGATGCATAAAATGACCTAAATGTTAATTTAATGGCACAAATGCGCATATTGGATGAACTACATTCCTTAAGTACGAAAAGAGATTAGAATAAGCCTTGGGATGCACAAAATGACAATAATGTTCATCCGATGATACAAATGCACTTATTGGATGAACTACATTTCTTATGTACGAAAAGTGATTAGAATAAGCCTTTGGATGCACAAAATGACGTAAACGTTAAATTAATGACACAAACGCACTTATTGGATGAACTGCATTCCTTAACTACGAAAAGTGATTAGAATAAGCCTTGGGATGCACAAAATGACGGAAATGTTTATCCAATGACACAAATGCACTTATTGGATGAACTACATTCCTTAAGTACGAAAAGTGATTAGAATAAGCCTTGGGATGGACAAAATGACCTAAATGTTCATCCAATGACACAAGTGCACTTATTGGATGAACTACATTCCTTATGTACGAAAAGAGATTAGAATCAGCCTTGGGATGCACAAAATGACGTAAATGTTAAATTAATGACACAAATGCACTTATTGGATGAACAGCATTCCTTAAGTACAAAAAGTGATTAGAATAAGCCTTGGGATGCACAAAATGACGTAAATGTTTATCCAATGACACAAATGCACTTATTGGATGAACTTCATTCCTTAGGTACGAAAAGTGATTAGAATAAGCCTTGGGATTCACAAAATGACGTAAATGTTAAATTAATGACACAAAATTGCTTATTGGATGAACTACATTCCTTATGTACGAAAAGTGATTAGAATAAGCCTTTGGATGCACAAAATGACGTAAATGTTAAATTAATGACACAAACGCACTTATTGGATGAACTGCATTCCTTATGTACGAAAAGTGATTAGAATAAGCCTTGGGATGCACAAAATGACGTAAATGTTAATTTAATGACACAAACGCGCATATTGGATGAATTACATTCCTTAAGTACGAAAAGTGATTAGAATAAGCCTTGGGATGCACAAAATGACGTAAATGTTCATCCGATGATACAAATGCACTTATTGGATGAACTACACTCCTTATGTACGAAAAGTGATTAGAATAAGCCTTTGGATGCACAAAATGACGTAAATGTTAAATTAATGACACAAACGCACTTATTGGATCAACTGCATTCCTTAAGTACGAAAAGTGATTAGAATAAGCCTTGGGATGCACAAAATGACGTAAATATTTATCCAATGACACAAATGCACTAATTGGATGAACTTCATTCCTTAAGTACGAAAAGTGATTAGAATAAGCCTTGGGATGGACAAAATGACCTAAATGTTAATTTAATAACACAAACGCGCATATTGGATGAACTACATTCCTTAAGTACGAAAAGTGATTAGAATAAGCCTTGGGATGCACAAAATGACGTAAATGTTCATCCGATGATACAAATGCACTTATTGGATGAACTACATTCCTTATGTACGAAAAGTGATTAGAATAAGCCTTTGGATGCACAAAATGACGTCAATGTTAAATTAATGACACAAACGCATTTATTGGATGAACTGCATTCCTTAAGTACAAAAAGTGATTAGAATAAGCCTTGGGATGCACAAAATGATGTAAATGTTTATCCAATGACACAAATGCACTAATTGGATGAACTTCATTCCTTAAGTACGAAAAGTGATTAGAATAAGCCTTGGGATGCACAAAATGACGTAAATGTTAAATTAATGACACAAATTTGCTTATTGGATGAACTTCATTCCTTAAGTACGAAAAGTGATTAGAATAAGCCTTGGGATGCACAAAATGACCTAAATGTTAATTTAATGACACAAACGCGCATATTGGATGAACTACATTCCTTAAGTACGAAAAGTGATTAGAATAAGCCTTGGGATGCACAAAATGACGTAAATGTTCATCCGATGACACAAATGCACTTATTGGATGAACTACATTCCTTATGTACGAAAAGTGATTAGAATAAGCCTTGGGATTCACAAAATGACGTAAATGTTAAATTAATGACACAAATGCACTTATTGGCTGAACTTCATTCCTTAAGTACGAAAAGTGATTAGAATAAGCCTTGGGATGCACAAAATGACGTAAATGTTTATCCAATGACACAAATGCACTTATTGGATGAACTTCATTCCTTAAGTACGAAAAGTGATTAGAATAAGCCTTGGGATGCACAAAATGACCTAAATGTTAATTTAATGACACAAACGCGCATATTGGATGAACTACATTCCTTAAGTACGAAATGTGATTAGAATAAGCCTTGGGATGCACAAAATGACGTAAATGTTCATCCGATGATACAAATGCACTTATTGGATGAACTACATTCCTTATGTACGAAAAGTGATTAGAATAAGCCTTTGGATGCACAAAATGACGTAAATGTTAAATTAATGACACAAACGCACTTATTGGATGAACTGCATTCCTTAAGTACGAAAAGTGATTAGAATAAGCCTTGGGATGCACAAAATGACGTAAATGTTTATCCAATGACACAAATGCACTTATTGGATGAACTTCATTCCTTAAGTACGAAAAGTGATTAGAATAAGCCTTGGGATGGACAAAATGACCTAAATGTTAATTTAATGACACAAACGCGCATATTGGATGAACTACATTCCTTAAGTACGAAAAGTGATTAGAATAAGCCTTGGGATGCACAAAATGACGTAAATGTTCATCTGATGATACAAATGCACTTATTGGATGAACTACATTCCTTATGTACGAAAAGTGATTAGAATAAGCCTTTGGATGCACAAAATGAAGTAAATGTTAAATTAATGACACAAACGCACTTGTTGGATGAACTGCATTCCTTAAGTACGAAAAGTGATTAGAATAAGCCTTGGGATGCACAAAATGACGTAAATGTTTATCCAATGACACAAATGCACTAATTGGATGAACTTCATTCCTTAAGTACGAAAAGTGATTAGAATAAGCCTTGGGATGGACAAAATGACCTAAATGTTAATTTAATGACACAAACGCGCATATTGGATGAACTACATTCCTTAAGTACGAAAAGTGATTAGAATAAGCCTTGGGATGCACAAAATGACGTAAATGTTCATCCGATGATACAAATGCACTTATTGGATGAACCACATTCCTTATGTACGAAAAGTGATTAGAATAAGCCTTTGGATGCACAAAATGACGTCAATGTTAAATTAATGACACAAACGCATTTATTGGATGAACTGCATTCCTTAAGTACAAAAAGTGATTAGAATAAGCCTTGGGATGCACAAAATGATGTAAATGTTTATCCAATGACACAAATGCACTAATTGGATGAACTTCATTCCTTAAGTACGAAAAGTGATTAGAATAAGCCTTGGGATGGACAAAATGACCTAAATGTTAATTTAATGACACAAACGCGCATATTGGATGAACTACATTCCTTAAGTACGAAAAGTGATTAGAATAAGCCTTGGGATGCACAAAATGACGTAAATGTTAAATTAATGACACAAACGCACTTATTGGATGAACTGCATTCCTTAAGTACGAAAAGTGATTAGAATAAGCCTTGGGATGCACAAAATGACGTAAATGTTTATCCAATGACACAAATGCACTTATTGGATGAACTTCATTCCTTAGGTACGAAAAGTGATTAGAATAAGCCTTGGGATTCACAAAATGAAGTAAATGTTAAATTAATGACACAAAATTGCTTATTGGATGAACTACATTCCTTATGTACGAAAAGTGATTAGAATAAGCCTTGGGATGCAAAAAATGACCTAAATGTTAATTTAATGACACAAACGCGCTATTTTGGATGAACTACATTCCTTAAGTACGAAAAGTGATTAGAATAAGCCTTAAGATGCACAAAATGACGTAAATGTTAAATTAATGACACAAATTTGCTTATTGGATGAACTACATTCCTTCAGTACGAAAAGTGATTAGAATAAGCCTTGGGATGCACAAAATGACCTAAATGTTAATTTAATGACACAAACGCGCATATTGGATGTACTACATTCCTTAAGTACGAAAAGTGATTAGAATAAGCCTTGGGATGCACAAAATGACGTAAATGTTCATCCGATGATACAAATGCACTTATTGGATGAACTACATTCCTTATGTACGAAAAGTGATTAGAATAAGCCTTTGGATGCACAAAATGACGTAAATGTTAAATTAATGACACAAACGCACTTGTTGGATGAACTGCATTCCTTAAGTACGAAAAGTGATTAGAATAAGCCTTGGGATGCACAAAATGACGTAAATGTTTATCCAATGACACAAATGCACTAATTGGATGAACTACATTCCTTAAGTACGAAAAGTGATTAGAATAAGCCTTGGGATGGACAAAATGACCTAAATGTTAATTTAATGACACAAACGCGCATATTGGATGAACTACATTCCTTAAGTACGAAAAGTGATTAGAATAAGCCTTGGGATGCACAAAATGACGTAAATGTTAAATTAATGACACAAATTTGCTTATTGGATGAACTACATTCCTTCAGTACGAAAAGTGATTAGAATAAGCCTTGGGATGCACAAAATGACGTAAATGTTCATCTGATGATACAAATGCACTTATTGGATGAACTACATTCCTTATGTACGAAAAGTGATTAGAATAAGCCTTTGGATGCACAAAATGAAGTAAATGTTAAATTAATGACACAAACGCACTTGTTGGATGAACTGCATTCCTTAAGTACGAAAAGTGATTAGAATAAGCCTTGGGATGCACAAAATGACGTAAATGTTTATCCAATGACACAAATGCACTAATTGGATGAACTTCATTCCTTAAGTACGAAAAGTGATTAGAATAAGCCTTGGGATGGACAAAATGACCTAAATGTTAATTTAATGACACAAACGCGCATATTGGATGAACTACATTCCTTAAGTACGAAAAGTGATTAGAATAAGCCTTGGGATGCACAAAATGACGTAAATGTTCATCCGATGATACAAATGCACTTATTGGATGAACCACATTCCTTATGTACGAAAAGTGATTAGAATAAGCCTTTGGATGCACAAAATGACGTCAATGTTAAATTAATGACACAAACGCATTTATTGGATGAACTGCATTCCTTAAGTACAAAAAGTGATTAGAATAAGCCTTGGGATGCACAAAATGATGTAAATGTTTATCCAATGACACAAATGCACTAATTGGATGAACTTCATTCCTTAAGTACGAAAAGTGATTAGAATAAGCCTTGGGATGGACAAAATGACCTAAATGTTAATTTAATGACACAAACGCGCATATTGGATGAACTACATTCCTTAAGTACGAAAAGTGATTAGAATAAGCCTTGGGATGCACAAAATGACGTAAATGTTAAATTAATGACACAAACGCACTTATTGGATGAACTGCATTCCTTAAGTACGAAAAGTGATTAGAATAAGCCTTGGGATGCACAAAATGACGTAAATGTTTATCCAATGACACAAATGCACTTATTGGATGAACTTCATTCCTTAGGTACGAAAAGTGATTAGAATAAGCCTTGGGATTCACAAAATGAAGTAAATGTTAAATTAATGACACAAAATTGCTTATTGGATGAACTACATTCCTTATGTACGAAAAGTGATTAGAATAAGCCTTGGGATGCAAAAAATGACCTAAATGTTAATTTAATGACACAAACGCGCTATTTTGGATGAACTACATTCCTTAAGTACGAAAAGTGATTAGAATAAGCCTTAAGATGCACAAAATGACGTAAATGTTAAATTAATGACACAAATTTGCTTATTGGATGAACTACATTCCTTCAGTACGAAAAGTGATTAGAATAAGCCTTGGGATGCACAAAATGACCTAAATGTTAATTTAATGACACAAACGCGCATATTGGATGAACTACATTCCTTAAGTACGAAAAGTGATTAGAATAAGCCTTGGGATGCACAAAATGACGTAAATGTTTATCCAATGACACAAATGCACTTATTGGATGAATTTTGTTCCTAACTTACGAAAAGTGATTAGAATTAGCTTTGGGATGCACAAAATGACGTAATTGTTCGTCCGATGCCACAAATTGACTTATTGGATTAACTACATTCCTTATGTACGAAAAGTGATTAGAATAAGCCTTGGGATGCACAAAATGACGTAAATGTTAAATTAATGAAACAAATTTGCTTATTGGATGAACTACATTCTTTCAGTACGAAAAGTGATTAGAATAAGCCTTGGGATGCACAAAATGACCTAAATGTTAATTTAATGACACAAACGCGCATATTGGATGAACTACATTCCTTAAGTACGAAAAGTGATTAGAATAAGCCTTGGGATGCACAAAATGACGTAAATGTTAAATTAATGACACAAACGCACTTATTGGATGAACTGCATTCCTTAAGTACGAAAAGTGATTAGAATAAGCCTTGGGATGCACAAAATGACGTAAATGTTTATCCAATGACACAAATGCACTTATTGGATGAACTTCATTCCTTAGGTACGAAAAGTGATTATTATAAGCCTTGGGATTCACAAAATGAAGTAAATGTTAAATTAATGACACAAAATTGCTTATTGGATGAACTACATTCCTTATGTACGAAAAGTGATTAGAATAAGCCTTGGGATGCAAAAAATGACCTAAATGTTAATTTAATGACACAAACGCGCTATTTTGGATGAACTACATTCCTTAAGTACGAAAAGTGATTAGAATAAGCCTTAAGATGCACAAAATGACGTAAATGTTAAATTAATGACACAAATTTGCTTATTGGATGAACTACATTCCTTCAGTACGAAAAGTGATTAGAACAAGCCTTGGGATGCACAAAATGACCTAAATGTTAATTTAATGACACAAACGCGCATATTGGATGAACTACATTCCTTAAGTACGAAAAGTGATTAGAATAAGCCTTGGGATGCACAAAATGACGTAAATGTTCATCCGATGATACAAATGCACTTATTGGATGAACCACATTCCTTATGTACGAAAAGTGATTAGAATAAGCCTTTGGATGCACAAAATGACGTCAATGTTAAATTAATGACACAAACGCATTTATTGGATGAACTGCATTCCTTAAGTACAAAAAGTGATTAGAATAAGCCTTGGGATGCACAAAATGATGTAAATGTTTATCCAATGACACAAATGCACTAATTGGATGAACTTCATTCCTTAAGTACGAAAAGTGATTAGAATAAGCCTTGGGATGGACAAAATGACCTAAATGTTAATTTAATGACACAAACGCGCATATTGGATGAACTACATTCCTTAAGTACGAAAAGTGATTAGAATAAGCCTTGGGATGGACAAAATGACCTAAATGTTAATTTAATGACACAAACGCGCTTATTGGATGAACTGCATTCCTTAAGTACGAAAAGTGATTAGAATAAGCCTTGGGATGCACAAAATGACGTAAATGTTTATCCAATGACACAAATGCACTTATTGGATGAACTTCATTCCTTAGGTACGAAAAGTGATTAGAATAAGCCTTGGGATTCACAAAATGACGTAAATGTTAAATTAATGACACAAAATTGCTTATTGGATGAACTACATTCCTTATGTACGAAAAGTGATTAGAATAAGCCTGGGGATGCAAAAAATGACCTAAATGTTAATTTAATGACACAAACGCGCTATTTTGGATGAACTACATTCCTTTAGTACGAAAAGTGATTAGAATAAGCCTTGGGATGCACAAAATGACCTAAATGTTAATTTAATGACACAAACGCGCATATTGGATGAACTACATTCCTTAAGTACGAAAAGTGATTAGAATAAGCCTTGGGATGCACAAAATGACGTAAATGTTCATCCGATGATACAAATGCACTTATTGGATGAACTACATTCCTTATGTACGAAAAGTGATTAGAATAAGCCTTTGGATGCACAAAATGACGTCAATGTTAAATTAATGACACAAACGCATTTATTGGATGAACTGCATTCCTTAAGTACAAAAAGTGATTAGAATAAGCCTTGGGATGCACAAAATGACGTAAATGTTTATCCAATGACACAAATGCACTAATTGGATGAACTGCATTCCTTAAGTACGAAAAGTGATTAGAATAAGCCTTGGGATGGACAAAATGACCTAAATGTTAATTTAATGACACAAACGCGCATATTGGATGAACTACATTCCTTAAGTACGAAAAGTGATTAGAATAAGCCTTGGGATGCACAAAATGACGTAAATGTTAAATTAATGACACAAACGCACTTATTGGATGAACTGCATTCCTTAAGTACGAAAAGTGATTAGAATAAGCCTTAAGATGCACAAAATGATGTAAATGTTAAATTAATGACACAAATTTGCTTATTGGATGAACTACATTCCTTCAGTACGAAAAGTGATTAGAACAAGCCTTGGGATGCACAAAATGACCTAAATGTTAATTTAATGACACAAACGCGCATATTGGATGAACTACATTCCTTAAGTACGAAAAGTGATTAGAATAAGCCTTGGGATGCACAAAATGACGTAAATGTTCATCCGATGATACAAATGCACTTATTGGATGAACCACATTCCTTATGTACGAAAAGTGATTAGAATAAGCCTTTGGATGCACAAAATGACGTCAATGTTAAATTAATGACACAAACGCATTTATTGGATGAACTGCATTCCTTAAGTACAAAAAGTGATTAGAATAAGCCTTGGGATGCACAAAATGATGTAAATGTTTATCCAATGACACAAATGCACTAATTGGATGAACTTCATTCCTTAAGTACGAAAAGTGATTAGAATAAGCCTTGGGATGGACAAAATGACCTAAATGTTAATTTAATGACACAAACGCGCATATTGGATGAACTACATTCCTTAAGTACGAAAAGTGATTAGAATAAGCCTTGGGATGCACAAAATGACGTAAATGTTCATCTGATGATACAAATGCACTTATTGGATGAACTACATTCCTTATGTACGAAAAGTGATTAGAATAAGCCTTTGGATGCACAAAATGAAGTAAATGTTAAATTAATGACACAAACGCACTTGTTGGATGAACTGCATTCCTTAAGTACGAAAAGTGATTAGAATAAGCCTTGGGATGCACAAAATGACGTAAATGTTTATCCAATGACACAAATGCACTAATTGGATGAACTTCATTCCTTAAGTACGAAAAGTGATTAGAATAAGCCTTGGGATGGACAAAATGACCTAAATGTTAATTTAATGACACAAACGCGCATATTGGATGAACTACATTCCTTAAGTACGAAAAGTGATTAGAATAAGCCTTGGGATGCACAAAATGACGTAAATGTTCATCCGATGATACAAATGCACTTATTGGATGAACTACATTCCTTAAGTACGAAAAGTGATTAGAATAAGCCTTGGGATGCACAAAATGACGTAAATGTTAAATTAATGACACAAATTTGCTTATTGGATGAACTACATTCCTTCAGTACGAAAAGTGATTAGAATAAGCCTTGGGATGCACAAAATGACCTAAATGTTAATTTAATGACACAAACGCGCATATTGGATGTACTACATTCCTTAAGTACGAAAAGTGATTAGAATAAGCCTTGGGATGCACAAAATGACGTAAATGTTCATCCGATGATACAAATGCACTTATTGGATGAACTACATTCCTTATGTACGAAAAGTGATTAGAATAAGCCTTTGGATGCACAAAATGACGTCAATGTTAAATTAATGACACAAACGCATTTATTGGATGAACTGCATTCCTTAAGTACAAAAAGTGATTAGAATAAGCCTTGGGATGCACAAAATGACGTAAATGTTTATCCAATGACACAATGCACTAATTGGATGAACTTCATTCCTTAAGTACGAAAAGTGATTAGAATAAGCCTTGGGATGGACAAAATGACCTAAATGTTAATTTAATGACACAAACGCGCATATTGGATGAACTACATTCCTTAAGTACGAAAAGTGATTAGAATAAGCCTTGGGATGCACAAAATGACGTAAATGTTAAATTAATGACACAAACGCACTTATTGGATGAACTGCATTCCTTAAGTACGAAAAGTGATTAGAATAAGCCTTGGGATGCACAAAATGACGTAAATGTTTATCCAATGACACAAATGCACTTATTGGATGAACTTCATTCCTTAGGTACGAAAAGTGATTAGAATAAGCCTTGGGATTCACAAAATGAAGTAAATGTTAAATTAATGACACAAAATTGCTTATTGGATGAACTACATTCCTTATGTACGAAAAGTGATTAGAATAAGCCTTGGGATGCAAAAAATGACCTAAATGTTAATTTAATGACACAAACGCGCTATTTTGGATGAACTACATTCCTTAAGTACGAAAAGTGATTAGAATAAGCCTTAAGATGCACAAAATGACGTAAATGTTAAATTAATGACACAAATTTGCTTATTGGATGAACTACATTCCTTCAGTACGAAAAGTGATTAGAATAAGCCTTGGGATGCACAAAATGACCTAAATGTTAATTTAATGACACAAACGCGCATATTGGATGAATTACATTCCTTAAGTACGAAAAGTGATTAGAATAAGCCTTGGGATGCACAAAATGACGTAAATGTTCATCCGATGATACAAATGCACTTATTGGATGAACTACACTCCTTATGTACGAAAAGTGATTAGAATAAGCCTTTGGATGCACAAAATGACGTAAATGTTAAATTAATGACACAAACGCACTTATTGGATGAACTGCATTCCTTATGTACGAAAAGTGATTAGAATAAGCCTTGGGATGCACAAAATGACGTAAATGTTTATCCAATGACACAAATGCACTAATTGGATGAACTTCATTCCTTAAGTACGAAAAGTGATTAGAATACGCCTTGGGATGGACAAAATAACCTAAATGTTAATTTAATGACACAAACGCGCATATTGGATGAACTACATTCCTTAAGTACGAAAAGTGATTAGAATAAGCCTTGGGATGCACAAAATGACGTAAATGTTAAATTAATGACACAAACGCACTTATTGGATGAACTGCATTCCTTAAGTACGAAAAGTGATTAGAATAAGCCTTGGGATGCACAAAATGACGTAAATGTTTATCCAATGACACAAATGCACTTATTGGATGAACTTCATTCCTTAGGTACGAAAAGTGATTAGAATAAGCCTTGGGATTCACAAAATGACGTAAATGTTAAATTAATGACACAAAATTGCTTATTGGATGAACTACATTCCTTATGTACGAAAAGTGATTAGAATAAGCCTTGGGATGCAAAAAATGACCTAAATGTTAATTTAATGACACAAACGCGCTATTTTGGATGAACTACATTCCTTAAGTACGAAAAGTGATTAGAATAAGCCTTGGGATGCATAAAATGACGTAAATGATTATCCAATGACACAAATGCACTTATTGGATGAACTTCATTCCTTAAGTACGAAAACTGATTAGAATAAGCCTTGGGATGCATAAAATGACCTAAATGTTAATTTAATGGCACAAATGCGCATATTGGATGAACTACATTCCTTAAGTACGAAAAGAGATTAGAATAAGCCTTGGGATGCACAAAATGACAATAATGTTCATCCGATGATACAAATGCACTTATTGGATGAACTACATTTCTTATGTACGAAAAGTGATTAGAATAAGCCTTTGGATGCACAAAATGACGTAAACGTTAAATTAATGACACAAACGCACTTATTGGATGAACTGCATTCCTTAACTACGAAAAGTGATTAGAATAAGCCTTGGGATGCACAAAATGACGGAAATGTTTATCCAATGACACAAATGCACTTATTGGATGAACTACATTCCTTAAGTACGAAAAGTGATTAGAATAAGCCTTGGGATGGACAAAATGACCTAAATGTTCATCCAATGACACAAGTGCACTTATTGGATGAACTACATTCCTTATGTACGAAAAGAGATTAGAATCAGCCTTGGGATGCACAAAATGACGTAAATGTTAAATTAATGACACAAATGCACTTATTGGATGAACAGCATTCCTTAAGTACAAAAAGTGATTAGAATAAGCCTTGGGATGCACAAAATGACGTAAATGTTTATCCAATGACACAAATGCACTTATTGGATGAACTTCATTCCTTAGGTACGAAAAGTGATTAGAATAAGCCTTGGGATTCACAAAATGACGTAAATGTTAAATTAATGACACAAAATTGCTTATTGGATGAACTACATTCCTTTAGTACGAAAAGTGATTAGAATAAGCCTTGGGATGCAAAAAATGACCTAAATGTTAATTTAATGACACAAACGCGCTATTTTGGATGAACTACATTCCTTAAGTACGAAAAGTGATTAGAATAAGCCTTGGGATGCACAAAATGACGTAAATGTTTATCCAATGACACAAATGCACTTATTGGATGAACTTTGTTCCTTAAGTACGAAAAGTGATTAGAATTAGCCTTGGGATGCACAAAATGACGTAAATGTTCGTCCGATGCCACAAATTGACTTATTGGATTAACTACATTCCTTATGTACGAAAAGTGATTAGAATAAGCCTTGGGATGCACAAAATGACGTAAATGTTAAATTAATGACACATATTTGCTTATTGGATGAACTATATTCCTTCAGTACGAAAAGTGATTAGAATAAGCCTTGGGATGGACAAAATGACCTAAATGTTAATTTAATGACACAAACGCGCATATTTAATGAACTACATTCCTTAAGTACGAAAAGTGATTAGAATAAGCATTGGGATGCACAAAATGACGTAAATGTTCATCCGATGACACAAATGCACTTATTGGTTGAACTTCATTCCTTAAGTACGAAAAGTGATTAGAATAAGCCTTGGGATGCACAAAATGACGTAAATGTTTATCCAATGACACAAATGCACTTATTGGATTAACTTCATTCCTTAAGTACGAATAGTTATTAGAATAAGCCTTGGGATGCAAAACATGACACAAACGTTAAATTAACGACACAAACGCACTTATTGGATGAACTGCATTCCTTAAGTACGAAAAGTGATTAGAACAAGCCTTGGGATGCACAAAATGACCTAAATGTTTATCCAATAACACAAATGCACTTATTGGATGAACTTTGTTCCTTAAGTACGAAAAGTGATTATAATTAGCCTTGGGATGCACAAAATGACGTAAATGTTCATTCGATGCCACAAATTGACTTATTGGATTAACTACATTCCTTTTGTACGAAAAGTGATTAGAATAAGCCTTGGGATGCACAAAATGACGTAAATGTTAAATTAATGACACAAATTTGCTTATTGGATGAACAACATTCCTTAAGTACGAAAAGTGATTAGAATAAGCATTGGGATGCACAAAATGACGTAAATGTTCATCCGATGACACAAATGCACTTATTGGTTGAACTTCATTCCTTAAGTACGAAAAGTGATTAGAATAAGCCTTGGGATGCACAAAATGACATAAATGTTTATCCAATGACACAAATGCACTTATTGGATTAACTTCATTCCTTAAGTACGAATAGTTATTAGAATAAGCCTTGGGATGCACAACATGACGTAAATCTTCATCCAATGCCACAAATGCACTTCTTGGATGAACTACATTCCTTATGTACAAAAAGTGATTAGAATAAGCCTTGGGATGCACAAAATGACGTAAATGTTAAATGAATGACACAAACGCGCTTATTGGATGAACTACATTCCTTAAGTACGAAAGGTGATTATAATAAGCCTTGGGATGCACAAAATGACGTACATGTTCATCCAATGACACAAATGCACTTATTGGATGAAGTACATTCCTTATGTTCGAAAAGAGATTAGAATAAGCCTTTGGATGCACAAAATGACGTAAATGTTAAATTAATAACACAAATTTGCTTATTGGATGAACTACATTCCTTCAGTACGAAAAGTGATTAGAATAAGCCTTGGGATGCACAAAATGACCTAAATGTTAATTTAATGACACAAACGCGCATATTGGAAGAACTACATTCCTTAAGTACGAAAAGTGATTAGAGTAAGCATTGGGATTCACAAAATGACGTAAATGTTAAATTAATGACACAAAATTGCTTATTGGATGTACTACATTCCTTTAGTACGAAAAGTGATTAGAATAAGCCTTGGGCTGCAAAAGATGACCTAAATGTTAATTTATTGACACAAACGCGCTATTTTGGATGAACTACATTCCTTAAGTACGAAAACTGATTAGAATAAACCTTGGGATTCACAAAATGATGTAAATGTTAAATTAATGACACAAACGCACTTATTGGATGAACTGCATTCCTTAAGTACGAAAAGTGATTAGAACAAGCCTTGGGATGCACAAAATGACCTAAATGTTTATTCAATATTACAAATGCACCTATTGGATGAACTTTGTTCCTTAAGTACGAAAAGTGATTATAATTAGCCTTGGGATGCACAAAATGACGTAAATGTTCATTCGATGCCACAAATTGACTTATTGGATTAACTACATTCCTTTTGTACGAAAAGTGATTAGAATAAGCCTTGGGATGCACAAAATGACGTAAATGTTAAATTAATGACACAAATTTGCTTATTGGATGAACAACATTCCTTATGTACGAAAAATGATTAGAATAAGCCTTGGGATGCACAAAATGACCTAAATGTTAATTTATTGACACAAACGCGCATATTGGATGAACTACATTCCTTAACTACGAAAAGTGATTAGAATAAGCCTTGGGATGCACAAAATGACGGAAATGTTTATCCCATGACACAAATGCACTTATTGGATGAACTACATTCCTTAAGTACGAAAAGTGATTAGAATAAGCCTTGGGATGCACAAAATGACGTAAATGTTCATCCAATGACACAAGTGCACTTATTGGATGAACTACATTCCTTATGTACGAAAAGAGATTAGAATCAGCCTTGGGATGCAGAAAAAGACGTATATGTTAAATTAATGACACAAACGCGCTTATTGGATGAACTACATTCCTTCAGTACGAAAAGTGATTAGAATAAGCCTTGGGATGCACAAAATGACCTAAATGTTTATCCAATGACACAAATGCATTTATTGGATGAACTTCATTCGTTAAGTACGAAAAGTTATTAGAATAAGCCTTGCGATGCACAACATGACGTACATGTTCATCCAATGCCACAAATGCACTTATTGGATGAACTACATTCCTTAAGTACGAAAAGTGATTAGAATAAGCCTTGGGATTCACAAAATCACTAAATGTTAAATTAATGACACAAACGCACTTATTGGATGAACTACATTCCTTAAGTACGAAAAGTGATTAGAATAAGCATTGGGATTCACAAAATGACGTAAATGTTAAATTAATGACACAAAATTGCTTATTGGATGAACTACATTCCTTTAGTACGAAAAGTGATTAGAATAAGCCTTGGGATGCAAAAAAATGTCCTAAATGTTAATTTAATGACACAAACGCGCTATTTTGGATGAACTACATTCCTTAAGTACAAAAAGTGATTAGAATAAGCCTTGGGATGCACAAAATGACGTAAATGTTTATCCAATGACACAAATGCACTTATTGGATGAACTTTGTTCCTTAAGTACTAAAAGTGATTAGAATTAGCCTTGGGATGCACAAAATGACGTAAATGTTCGTCCGATGCGACAAATTGACTTATTGGATCAACTACATTCCTAATGTACGAAAAGTAATTAGAATAAGCCTTGGGATGCACAAAATGACGTAAATGTTAAATTAATGACAATAATTTGCTTATTGGATGAACTACATTCCTTCAGTACGAAAACTGATTAGAATAAGCCTTGGGATGCACAAAATGACCTAAATGTTAATTTAATGACACAAACGCGCTATTTTGGATGAACTACATTCCTTAAGTACGAAAAATGATTAGAATAAGCCTTGCGATGCACAAAATGACGTAAATGTTAAATTAATGACACAAACGCACTTATTGGATGAACTTCATTCCTTAAGTACGAAAAGTGATTAGAATAAGCCTTTGGATGCACAAAAAGACGTAAATGTTTATCCAACGATACAAATGCACTTATTGGATGAACTTCATTCCTTAAGTACGAATAGTTATTAGAATAAGCCTTGGGATGCACAACATGACGTAAATCTTTATCCAATGCCACAAATGCACTTCTTGGATGAACTACATTCCTTATGTACGAAAAGAGATTAGAATCAGCCTTGGGATGCACAAAAAGACGTAAATGTTAAATTAATGACACAAACGCGCTTATTGCATGAACTACATTCCTTCAGTACGAAAAGTGATTAGAATAAGCCTTGGGATGCAAAAAATGACGTAAATGTTAATTTAATGACACAAACGCGCTTATTGGATGAACTACATTCCTTAAATACGAAAAGTGATTAGAATAAGCCTTGGGAGCCACAAAATGACGTAAATGATTATCCAATGACAAAAATGCACTTATTGGATGAACTTCATTGCTTAATTATGAGGAAGTGATTAGAATTAGCCTTGGGATGCACAAAATGATCTAAATGTTCATCCAATGACACAAATGCACTTATTGGATGAACTACATTCCTTATGTAAGAAAAGTGATTAGAATAAGCTTTGCGATGCACAAAATGACGTAAATGTTAAATGAATGACACAAACGCGCTTATTGGATGAACTACATTCCTTAAGTACGAAAGGTGATTCGAATAAGCCTTGGGATTAAAAAAATGACGTAAATGTTTATCCAATGACACAAATGCACTTATTGGATGAACTACATTCCTTGTGTTCGAAAAGTGATTAGAATAAGCCTTTGGATGCACAAAATGACGTAAATGTTTATCCAATAACACAAATGCACTTATTGGATGAACTTTGTTCCTTAAGTACGAAAAGTGATTAGAATTAGCCTTGGGATGCACAAAATGACGTAAACGTTCATTCGATGCCACAAATTGACTTATTGGATTAACTACATTCCTTTTGTACGAAAAGTGATTAGAATAAGCCTTGGGATGCACAAAATGACGTAAATGTTAAATTAATGACACAAATTTGCTTATTGGATGAACTACATTCCTTCAGTACGAAAAATGATTAGAATAAGTCTTGGGATGCACAAAATGACCTAAATGTTAATTTAATGACACAAACGCGCTTATTGGATGAACTACATGCCTTAAGTACGAAAAGTGATTAGAATAAGCCTTGGGATCCACAAATTGACGTAAATGTTTATCCAATGACACAAATGCACTTATTGGATGAACAACATTCCTTATGTACGAAAAGTGATTAGAATAAGCCTTGGGATGCACAAAATGAACTAAATGTTAATTTATTGACACAAACGCGCATATTGGATGAACTACATTCCTTAACTACGAAAAGTGATTAGAATAAGCCTTGGGATGCACAAAATGACGGAAATGTTTATCCAATGACACAAATGCACTTATTGGATTAACTACATTCCTTATGTACGAAAAGTGATTAGAATAAGCCTTGGGATGCACAAAATGACGTAAATGTTCATCGAATGCCCCAAATGCACTTATTGGATGAACTACATTCCTTATGTACGAAAAGAGATGAGAACCAGCTTTGGGATGCACAAAAAGACGTAAATGTTAAATTAATGCCACAAACGCGCTTATTGGATGAACTACATTCCTTAAGTACGAAAAGTGATTAGAATTAGCCTTGGGATGCACAAAATGACCTAAATGTTAAATTAATGACACAAACGCGCTTGTTGGATGAACTATATTCCTTAAGTACGAAAAGTTATTAGAATAAGCCTTGGGATGCACAAAATGACGTAAATGTTCTTCCAATGACACAAATGCACTTATTGGATTAATTACATTCCTTAAGTACGAAAACTGATTAGAATAAGCCTTGGGATTCACAAAATCACGTAAATGACGTAAATGTTTATCCAATGACACAAATGCACTTATTGGATGAACTTTGTTCCTTAAGTACGAAAAGTGATTAGAATTAGCCTTGGGATGCACAAAATGACGTAAATGTTCATCCAATGACATAAGTGCACTTATTGGATGAACTACATTCCTTAAGTACGAAAAGTGATTAGAATAAGCCTTGGGATTCACAAAATGACTAAATGTAAAATTAATGACACAAACGCACTTATTGGATGAACTACATTCCTTCAGTACGAAAAATGATTAGAATAAGTACTACATATGTTAAGTACATATGTTAAGTACGAAAAATGATACGAAAAATGTTAATTTAATGACACAAACGCGCATATCGGATGAACTACATATGTTAAGTACGAAAAGTGATTAGAATAAGCCTTGCGATGCACAAAATGACGTAAATGTTAAATTAATGACACAAAATTGCTTATTGGATGAACTACATTCCTTTAGTACGAAAAGGGATTAGAATAAGCCTTGGGATGCAAAAAATGACCTAAATGTTAATTTAATGACACAAACGCGCTTATTGGATGAACTACATGCCTTAAGTGCGAAAAGTGATTAGAATAAGCCTTGGGATCCACAAATTGACGTAAATGTTTATCCAATGACACAAATGCACTTATTGGATGAACAACATTCCTTATGTACGAAAAGTGATTAGAATAAGCCTTGGGATGCACAAAATGAACTAAATGTTAATTTATTGACACAAACGCGCATATTGGATGAACTACATTCCTTAACTACGAAAAGTGATTAGAATAAGCCTTGGGATGCACAAAATGACGGAAATGTTTATCCAATGACACAAATGCACTTATTGGATTAACTACATTCCTTATGTACGAAAAGTGATTAGAATAAGCCTTGGGATGCACAAAATGACGTAAATGTTCTTCCAATGACACAAACGCACTTATTGGAGGAACTGCATTCCTTAAGTACGAAAAGTGATTAGAATAAGCATTGGGATTCACAAAATGACGTAAATGTTAAATTATTGACACAAATGCGCTATTTTGGATAAACTACATTCCTTAAGTACGAAAAGTGATTAGAAAAAGACTTGGGATGCACAAAATGACGTAAATGTCCATCCGATGACACAAATGCACTTATTGGATGAACTACATTCCTTATGTACGAAAAGTGATTAGAATAAGCCTTGGGATGCACAAAATGACGGAAATGTTAAATTAATGACACAAAATTGCTTATTGGATGAACTACATTCCTTTAGTACGAAAAGTGATTAGAATAACCCTTGGGATGCAAAAAATGACCTAAATGTTAATCTAATGAGACAAACGCGCTATTTTGGATAAACTACATTCCTTAAGTACGAAAAGTGATTAGAATAAGCCTTGGGATGCACAAAATGACGTAAATGTTTATCCAATGACACAAATGCACTTATTGGATGAACTTTGTTACTTAAGTATGAAAAGTGATTAGAATTAGCCTTGGGATGCACAAAATCACGTAAATGTCCATCCGATGCCACAAATTGACTTAATGGATTAACTATATTCCTTATGTACGAAAAGTGATTAGAATAAGCCTTGGGATGCACAAAATGACGTAAATGTTAAATTAATGACACAAATTTACTTATTGGATGAACTACATTCCTTCAGTACGAAAAGTGATTAGAATAAGCTTTGGGATGCACAAAATGACCTAAATGGTAGTTTAATGACACAAACGCGCATATTGGATGAACTACATTCCTTAAGTACGAAAAGTGATTAGAATAAGCCTTGGGATGCACAAAATGACGTAAATGTTCATCCGATGACACAAATGCACTTATTGGATGAACTACATTCCTTAAGTACGAAAAATGATTAGAATAAGCCTTGGGATTCACAAAATGAGGTAAATGTTAAACGAATGACACAAACGCACATTTTGGATGAACTACATTCCTCAAGTACGAAAAGTGATTATAATAAGCCTTGGGATGCACAAAATGACGTAAATGTTTATCCAATGACACAAATGCACTTATTGGATGAACTTCATTCCTTAAGTACGAAAAGTGATTAGAATAAGCCTTGGGATGCACAAAATGACCTAAATGTTAATTTAATGACACAAACGCGCATATTGGATGAACTACAATCCTTAAGTACGAAAAGTGATTACAATAAGCCTTGGGATGCACAAAATGACGTAAATGTTAAATTAATGACACAAAATTGCTTATTGGATGAACTACATTCCTTTAGTACGAAAAGTGATTAGAATAAGCCTTGGGATGCACAAAATGACCTAAATGATAATTTAATGACACAAACGCGCTTATTGGATGAACTACATGCCTTAATTACGAAAAGTGATTAGAATAAGCCTTGGGATGCAGAAAATGACGTAAATGTTCTTCCAATGACACAAACCCACTTATTGGATGAACTACATTCCTTATGTAAGAAAAGTGATTAGAATAAGCTTTGGGTTGCACAAAATGACCTAAATGTTAATTTAATGACACAAACGCGCTTATTGGATGAACTACATGCCTTAAGTACGAAAAGTGATTAGAATAAGCCTTGGGATGCACAAAATGACGTAAATGTTCTTCCAATAACACAAACGCACTTATTGGATGAACCACATTCCTTAAGTACGAAAAGTGATTAGAATATGCATTGGGATTCACAAAATGACGTAAATGTTAAATTAATGACACAAACGCGCTTATTGGATGAACTACATGCCTTAAGTACGAAAAGTGATTAAAATAAGCCTTGGGATCCACAAAATGACGTAAATGTTTATCCAATGACACAAATGCAATTATTGGATGAACTTCATTCCTTAAGTACGAAAAGTGATTAGAATTAGCCTTGGGATGCAAAAAAATGACGTAAATGTTCATCCAATGACACAAACGCACTTATTGGATGAACTACATTCCTTATGTACGAAAAGTGATTAGAATAAGCCTTGGGATGCACAAAAAGACGTAAATGTTAAATTAATGACACAAACGCGCTTATTGGATGAACTACATTCCTTAAGTACGAAAAGTGATTAGAATAAGCCTTGGGATGGACAAAATGACGTAAATGTTCTTCCAATGACACAAATGCACTTATTGGATGAACTACATTCCTTAAGTACCAAAAGTGAGTAGAATAAGCCTTGGGATTCACAAAAAGACGTAAATGTTAAATTAATGACACAAACGCGCTTATTGGATGAACTGCATGCCTTAAGTACGAAAAGTGATTAGAATAAGCCTTGGGATGCAAAAAATGACCTAAATAATGACACAAACGCGCTTATTGGATGAACTACATTCCTTATGTACGAAAAGTGATTAGAATAAGCCTTGGGATGCACAAAATGACGTAAATGTTAAATTAATGACACAAAATTGCTTATTGGATGAACTACAATCCTTTAGTACGAAAAGTGATTAGAATAAGCCTTGGGATGCAAAAAATGACCTAAATGTTAATTTAATGACACAAACGCGCTTATTGGATGAACTACATGCCTTAAGTACGAAAAGTGATTAGAATAAGCCTTGGGATCCACAAATTGACGTAAATGTTCTTCCAATGACACAAATGCACGTATTGGATGAACTTCATTCCTTAAGTACGAAAAGTGATTAGAATAAGCATTGGGATTCACAAAATGACGTAAATGTTAAATTAATGACACAAACGCGCTTATTGGATGAACTGCATGCCTTAAGTACGAAAAGTGATTAGAATAAGCCTTGGGATGCAAAAAATGACCTAAATAATGACACAAACGCGCTTATTGGATGAACTACATTCCTTATGTACGAAAAGTGATTAGAATAAGCCTTGGGATGCACAAAATGACGTAAATGTTAAATTAATGACACAAAATTGCTTATTGGATGAACTACAATCCTTTAGTACGAAAAGTGATTAGAATAAGCCTTGGGATGCAAAAAATGACCTAAATGTTAATTTAATGACACAAACGCGCTTATTGGATGAACTACATGCCTTAAGTACGAAAAGTGATTAGAATAAGCCTTGGGATCCATAAATTGACGTAAATGTTCTTCCAATGACACAAATGCACGTATTGGATGAACTTCATTCCTTAAGTACGAAAAGTGATTAGAATAAGCATTGGGATTCACAAAATGACGTAAATGTTAAATTAATGACACAAACGCGCTTATTGGATGAACTGAATGCCTTAAGTACGAAAAGTGATTAGAATAAGCCTTGGGATCCACAAAATGACGTCAATGTTTATCCAATGACACAAATGCACTTATTGGATGAACAACATTCCTTATGTACGAAAAGTGATTAGAATAAGCCTTGGGATGCACAAAATGACCTAAATGTTAATTTATTGACACAAACGCGCATATTGGATGAACTACATTCCTTAACTACGAAAAGTGATTAGAATAAGCCTTGGGATGCACAAAATGACGGAAATGTTTATCCAATGACACAAATGCACTTATTGGATTAACTACATTCCTTATGTACGAAAAGTGATTAGAATAAGCCTTGGGATGCACAAAATGACGTAAATGTTCTTCCAATGACACAAATGCACGTATTGGATGAACTTCATTCCTTAAGTACGAAAAGTGATTAGAATAAGCATTGGGATTCACAAAATGACGTAAATGTTAAATTAATGACACAAACGCGCTTGATGGATGAACTGAATGCCTTAAGTACGAAAAGTGATTAGAATAAGCCTTGGGATCCACAAAATGACGTCAATGTTTATCCAATGACACAAATGCACTTATTGGATGAACAACATTCCTTATGTACGAAAAGTGATTAGAATAAGCCTTGGGATGCACAAAATGACATAAATGTTCTTCCAATGACACAAATGCACGTATTGGATGAACTTCATTCCTTAAGTACGAAAAGTGATTAGAATAAGCATTGGGATTCACAAAATGACGTAAATGTTAAATTAATGACACAAACGCGCTTATTGGATGAACTGAATGCCTTAAGTACGAAAAGTGATTAGAATAAGCCTTGGGATCCACAAAATGACGTCAATGTTTATCCAATGACACAAATGCACTTATTGGATGAACAACATTCCTTATGTACGAAAAGTGATTAGAATAAGCCTTGGGATGCACAAAATGACCTAAATGTTAATTTATTGACACAAACGCGCTTATTGGATGAACTACATTCCTTAAGTACGAAAAGTGATTAGAATAAGCCTTGGGATGGACAAAATGACGGAAATGTTTATCCAATGACACAAATGCACTTATTGGATGAACTACATTCCTTAAGTACCAAAAGTGATTAGAATAAGCATTGGGATTCACAAAATGACGTAAATGTTAAATTAATGACACAAACGCGCTTATTGGATGAACTGCATGCCTTAAGTACGAAAAGTGATTAGAATAAGCCTTGGGATCCAAAAAATGACCTAAATAATGACACAAACGCGCTTATTGGATGAACTACATTCCTTATGTACGAAAAGTGATTAGAATAAGCCTTGGGATGCACAAAATGACGTAAATGTTAAATTAATGACACAAAATTGCTTATTGGAT
>JBBPBO010000003.1:34750783-34761091 GCA_037974295.1 Cicer cuneatum | reverse complement strand
CCTTAAGTACGAAAAGTGATTAGAATAAGCCTTGGGATCCAAAAAATGACCTAAATAATGACACAAACGCGCTTATTGGATGAACTACATTCCTTATGTACGAAAAGTGATTAGAATAAGCCTTGGGATGCACAAAATGACGTAAATGTTAAATTAATGACACAAAATTGCTTATTGGATAAACTACAATCCTTTAGTACGAAAAGTGATTAGAATAAGCCTTGGGATGCAAAAAATGACCTAAATGTTAATTTAATGACACAAACGCGCTTATTGGATGAACTACATGCCTTAAGTACGAAAAGTGATTAGAATAAGCCTTGGGATCCACAAATTGACGTAAATGTTCTCCCAATGACACAAATGCACGTATTGGATGAACTTCATTCCTTAAGTACGAAAAGTGATTAGAATAAGCATTGGGATTCACAAAATGACGTAAATGTTAAATTAATGACACAAACGCGCTTATTGGATGAACTGAATGCCTTAAGTACGAAAAGTGATTAGAATAAGCCTTGGGATCCACAAAATGACGTCAATGTTTATCCAATGACACAAATGCACTTATTGGATGAACAACATTCCTTATGTACGAAAAGTGATTAGAATAAGCCTTGGGATGCACAAAATGACGTAAATGTTCTTCCAATGACACAAATGCACGTATTGGATGAACTTCATTCCTTAAGTACGAAAAGTGATTAGAATAAGCATTGGGATTCACAAAATGACGTAAATGTTAAATTAATGACACAAACGCGCTTATTGGATGAACTGAATGCCTTAAGTACGAAAAGTGATTAGAATAAGCCTTGGGATGCACAAAATGACGTAAATGTTAAATTAATGACACAAAATTGCTTATTGGATGAACTACATTCCTTCAGTACGAAAAGTGATTAGAATATGCCTTTGGATGCATAAAATGACCTAAATGTTTATCCAATGACACAAACGCGCTTATTGGATGAACTACATGCCTTAAGTACGAAAAGTGATTAAAATAAGCCTTGGGATCCACAAAATGACGTAAATGTTTATCCAATGACACAAATGCAATTATTGGATGAACTTCATTCCTTAAGTACGAAAAGTGATTAGAATTAGCCTTGGGATGCAAAAAAATGACGTAAATGTTCATCCAATGACACAAACGCACTTATTGGATGAACTACATTCCTTATGTACGAAAAGTGATTAGAATAAGCCTTGGGATGCACAAAAAGACGTAAATGTTAAATTAATGACACAAACGCGCTTATTCGATGAACTACATTCCTTAAGTACGAAAAGTGATTAGAATAAGCCTTGGGATGGACAAAATGACGTAAATGTTCTTCCAATGACACAAATGCACTTATTGGATGAACTACATTCCTTAAGTACCAAAAGTGAGTAGAATAAGCCTTGGGATTCACAAAAAGACGTAAATGTTAAATTAATGACACAAACGCGCTTATTGGATGAACTGCATGCCTTAAGTACGAAAAGTGATTAGAATAAGCCTTGGGATGCAAAAAATGACCTAAATAATGACACAAACGCGCTTATTGGATGAACTACATTCCTTATGTACGAAAAGTGATTAGAATAAGCCTTGGGATGCACAAAATGACGTAAATGTTAAATTAATGACACAAAATTGCTTATTGGATGAACTACAATCCTTTAGTACGAAAAGTGATTAGAATAAGCCTTGGGATGCAAAAAATGACCTAAATGTTAATTTAATGACACAAACGCGCTTATTGGATGAACTACATGCCTTAAGTACGAAAAGTGATTAGAATAAGCCTTGGGATCCACAAATTGACGTAAATGTTCTTCCAATGACACAAATGCACGTATTGGATGAACTTCATTCCTTAAGTACGAAAAGTGATTAGAATAAGCATTGGGATTCACAAAATGACGTAAATGTTAAATTAATGACACAAACGCGCTTATTGGATGAACTGCATGCCTTAAGTACGAAAAGTGATTAGAATAAGCCTTGGGATCCACAAAATGACGTCAATGTTTATCCAATGACACAAATGCACTTATTGGATGAACTTCATTCCTTAAGTACGAAAAGTTATTAGAATTAGCCTTGGGATGCACAAAATTACGTAAATGTTCATCCAATGACACAAATGCACTTATTGGATGAACTACATTCGTTATGTAAGAAAAGTGATTAGAATAAGCCTTGGGATGCACAAAAAGACGTAAATTTTAAATTAATGACACAAACGCGCTTATTGGACGAACTACATTCCTTAAGTACGAAAAGTGATAAGAATAAGCCTTGGGATGCACAAAATGACGTAAATGTTTATCCAATGACACAAATGCACTTATTGGATGAACTTCATTCCTTAAGTACGAAAAGTGATTAGAATAAACATTGGGATTCACAAAATGACGTAAATGTTAAATTAATGACACAAACGCGCTATTTTTGATGAACTACATTCCTTAAGTACGAAAAGTGATTAGATTAAGCCTTGGGATGCACAAAATGACGTAAATGTTTATCCAATGACACAAATGCACTTATTGGATGAACTTTCTTCCTTAAGTAAGAAAAGTGATTAGAATTAGCCTTGGGATGCACAAAATGACGTAAATGTCCATCCGATGCCACAAATTGACTTATTGGATGAACTACATCCTTATGTACGAAAAGTGATTAGAATAAGCCTTGGGATGCACAAAATGACCTAAATGTTAATTTAATGACACAAACGCGCTTATTGGATGAACTACATGCCTTAAGTACGAAAAGTGATTAGAATAAGCCTTGGGATCCACAAATTGACGTAAATGTTCTTCCAATGACACAAATGCACGTATTGGATGAACTTCATTCCTTAAGTACGAAAAGTGATTAGAATAAGCATTGGGATTCACAAAATGACGTAAATGTTAAATTAATGACACAAACGCGCTTATTGGATGAACTGCATGCCTTAAGTACGAAAAGTGATTAGAATAAGCCTTGGGATCCACAAAATGACGTCAATGTTTATCCAATGACACAAATGCACTTATTGGATGAACTTCATTCCTTAAGTACGAAAAGTGATTAGAATTAGCCTTGGGATGCACAAAATGACGTAAATGTTCATCCAATGACACAAATGCACTTATTGGATGAACTACATTCCTTAAGTACCAAAAGTGAGTAGAATAAGCCTTGGGATTCACAAAAAGACGTAAATGTTAAATTAATGACACAAACGCGCTTATTGGATGAACTGCATGCCTTAAGTACGAAAAGTGATTAGAATAAGCCTTGGGATGCAAAAAATGACCTAAATAATGACACAAACGCGCTTATTGGATGAACTACATTCCTTATGTACGAAAAGTGATTAGAATAAGCCTTGGGATGCACAAAATGACGTAAATGTTAAATTAATGACACAAAATTGCTTATTGGATGAACTACAATCCTTTAGTACGAAAAGTGATTAGAATAAGCCTTGGGATGCAAAAAATGACCTAAATGTTAATTTAATGAAACAAACGCGCTTATTGGATGAACTACATGCCTTAAGTACGAAAAGTGATTAGAATAAGCCTTGGGATCCACAAATTGACGTAAATGTTCTTCCAATGACACAAATGCACGTATTGGATGAACTTCATTCCTTAAGTACGAAAAGTGATTAGAATAAGCATTGGGATTCACAAAATGACGTAAATGTTAAATTAATGACACAAACGCGCTTATTGGATGAACTGCATGCCTTAAGTACGAAAAGTGATTAGAATAAGCCTTGGGATCCACAAAATGACGTCAATGTTTATCCAATGACACAAATGCACTTATTGGATGAACTTCATTCCTTAAGTACGAAAAGTGATTAGAATTAGCCTTGGGATGCACAAAATGACGTAAATGTTCATCCAATGACACAAATGCACTTATTGGATGAACTACATTCCTTAAGTACCAAAAGTGAGTAGAATAAGCCTTGGGATTCACAAAAAGACGTAAATGTTAAATTAATGACACAAACGCGCTTATTGGATGAACTGCATGCCTTAAGTACGAAAAGTGATTAGAATAAGCCTTGGGATGCAAAAAATGACCTAAATAATGACACAAACGCGCTTATTGGATGAACTACATTCCTTATGTACGAAAAGTGATTAGAATAAGCCTTGGGATGCACAAAATGACGTAAATGTTAAATTAATGACACAAAATTGCTTATTGGATGAACTACAATCCTTTAGTACGAAAAGTGATTAGAATAAGCCTTGGGATGCAAAAAATGACCTAAATGTTAATTTAATGACACAAACGCGCTTATTGGATGAACTACATGCCTTAAGTACGAAAAGTGATTAGAATAAGCCTTGGGATCCACAAATTGACGTAAATGTTCTTCCAATGACACAAATGCACGTATTGGATGAACTTCATTCCTTAAGTACGAAAAGTGATTAGAATAAGCATTGGGATTCACAAAATGACGTAAATGTTAAATTAATGACACAAACGCGCTTATTGGATGAACTGCATGCCTTAAGTACGAAAAGTGATTAGAATAAGCCTTGGGATCCACAAAATGACGTCAATGTTTATCCAATGACACAAATGCACTTATTGGATGAACTTCATTCCTTAAGTACGAAAAGTGATTAGAATTAGCCTTGGGATGCACAAAATTACGTAAATGTTCATCCAATGACACAAATGCACTTATTGGATGAACTACATTCGTTATGTAAGAAAAGTGATTAGAATAAGCCTTGGGATGCACAAAAAGACGTAAATTTTAAATTAATGACACAAACGCGCTTATTGGACGAACTACATTCCTTAAGTACGAAAAGTGATAAGAATAAGCCTTGGGATGCACAAAATGACGTAAATGTTTATCCAATGATACAAATGCACTTATTGGATGAACTTCATTCCTTAAGTACGAAAAGTGATTAGAATAAACATTGGGATTCACAAAATGACGTAAATGTTAAATTAATGACACAAACGCGCTATTTTTGATGAACTACATTCCTTAAGTACGAAAAGTGATTAGATTAAGCCTTGGGATGCACAAAATGACGTAAATGTTTATCCAATGACACAAATGCACTTATTGGATGAACTTTCTTCCTTAAGTAAGAAAAGTGATTAGAATTAGCCTTGGGATGCACAAAATGACGTAAATGTCCATCCGATGCCACAAATTGACTTATTGGATGAACTACATCCTTATGTACGAAAAGTGATTAGAATAAGCCTTGGGATGCACAAAATGACGTAAATGTTAAATTAATGACACAAAATTGCTTATTGGATGAACTACATTCCTTCAGTACGAAAAGTGATTAGAATATGCCTTTGGATGCATAAAATGACCTAAATGTTTATCCAATGACACAAACGCGCTTATTGGATGAACTACATGCCTTAAGTACGAAAAGTGATTAAAATAAGCCTTGGGATCCACGAAATGACGTAAATGTTTATCCAATGACACAAATGCAATTATTGGATGAACTTCATTCCTTAAGTACGAAAAGTGATTAGAATTAGCCTTGGGATGCAAAAAAATGACGTAAATGTTCATCCAATGACACAAACGCACTTATTGGATGAACTACATTCCTTATGTACGAAAAGTGATTAGAATAAGCCTTGGGATGCACAAAAAGACGTAAATGTTAAATTAATGACACAAACGCGCTTATTGGATGAACTACATTCCTTAAGTACGAAAAGTGATTAGAATAAGCCTTGGGATGGACAAAATGACGTAAATGTTCTTCCAATGACACAAATGCACTTATTGGATGAACTACATTCCTTAAGTACCAAAAGTGAGTAGAATAAGCCTTGGAATGCACAAAATGACGTAAATGTTAAATTAATGGCACAAACGCGCTTATTGGATGAACTACATTCCTTATGTACGAAAAGTGATTAGAATAAGCCTTGGGATGCACAAAATGACGTAAATGTTAAATTAATGACACAAAATTGCTTATTGGATGAACTACAATCCTTTAGTACGAAAAGTGATTAGAATAAGCCTTGGGATGCAAAACATGACCTAAATGTTAATTTAATGACACAAACGCGCTTATTGGATGAACTACATGCCTTAAGTACGAAAAGTGATTAGAATAAGCCTTGGGATCCATAAATTGACGTAAATGTTCTTCCAATGACACAAATGCACGTATTGGATGAACTTCATTCCTTAAGTACGAAAAGTGATTAGAATAAGCATTGGGATTCACAAAATGACGTAAATGTTAAATTAATGACACAAACGCGCTTATTGGATGAACTGAATGCCTTAAGTACGAAAAGTGATTAGAATAAGCCTTGGGATCCACAAAATGACGTCAATGTTTATCCAATGACACAAATGCACTTATTGGATGAACAACATTCCTTATGTACGAAAAGTGATTAGAATAAGCCTTGGGATGCACAAAATGACCTAAATGTTAATTTATTGACACAAACGCGCATATTGGATGAACTACATTCCTTAACTACGAAAAGTGATTAGAATAAGCCTTGGGATGCACAAAATGACGGAAATGTTTATCCAATGACACAAATGCACTTATTGGATTAACTACATTCCTTATGTACGAAAAGTGATTAGAATAAGCCTTGGGATGCACAAAATGACGTAAATGTTCTTCCAATGACACAAATGCACGTATTGGATGAACTTCATTCCTTAAGTACGAAAAGTGATTAGAATAAGCATTGGGATTCACAAAATGACGTAAATGTTAAATTAATGACACAAACGCGCTTATTGGATGAACTGCATGCCTTAAGTACGAAAAGTGATTAGAATAAGCCTTGGGATCCACAAAATGACGTCAATGTTTATCCAATGACACAAATGCACTTATTGGATGAACTTCATTCCTTAAGTACGAAAAGTGATTAGAATAAGCCTTGGGATGCACAAAATGACGTAAATGTTAAATTAATGACACAAAATTGCTTATTGGATGAACTACAATCCTTTAGTACGAAAAGTGATTAGAATAAGCCTTGGGATGCAAAAAATGACCTAAATGTTAATTTAATGACACAAACGCGCTTATTGGATGAACTACATGCCTTAAGTACGAAAAGTGATTAGAATAAGCCTTGGGATCCATAAATTGACGTAAATGTTCTTCCAATGACACAAATGCACGTATTGGATGAACTTCATTCCTTAAGTACGAAAAGTGATTAGAATAAGCATTGGGATTCACAAAATGACGTAAATGTTAAATTAATGACACAAACGCGCTTATTGGATGAACTGCATGCCTTAAGTACGAAAAGTGATTAGAATAAGCCTTGGGATGCAAAAAATGACCTAAATAATGACACAAACGCGCTTATTGGATGAACTACATTCCTTATGTACGAAAAGTGATTAGAATAAGCCTTGGGATGCACAAAATGACGTAAATGTTAAATTAATGACACAAAATTGCTTATTGGATGAACTACAATCCTTTAGTACGAAAAGTGATTAGAATAAGCCTTGGGATGCAAAAAATGACCTAAATGTTAATTTAATGAAACAAACGCGCTTATTGGATGAACTACATGCCTTAAGTACGAAAAGTGATTAGAATAAGCCTTGGGATCCACAAATTGACGTAAATGTTCTTCCAATGACACAAATGCACGTATTGGATGAACTTCATTCCTTAAGTACGAAAAGTGATTAGAATAAGCATTGGGATTCACAAAATGACGTAAATGTTAAATTAATGACACAAACGCGCTTATTGGATGAACTGCATGCCTTAAGTACGAAAAGTGATTAGAATAAGCCTTGGGATCCACAAAATGACGTCAATGTTTATCCAATGACACAAATGCACTTATTGGATGAACTTCATTCCTTAAGTACGAAAAGTGATTAGAATTAGCCTTGGGATGCACAAAATGACGTAAATGTTCATCCAATGACACAAATGCACTTATTGGATGAACTACATTCCTTAAGTACCAAAAGTGAGTAGAATAAGCCTTGGGATTCACAAAAAGACGTAAATGTTAAATTAATGACACAAACGCGCTTATTGGATGAACTGCATGCCTTAAGTACGAAAAGTGATTAGAATAAGCCTTGGGATGCAAAAAATGACCTAAATAATGACACAAACGCGCTTATTGGATGAACTACATTCCTTATGTACGAAAAGTGATTAGAATAAGCCTTGGGATGCACAAAATGACGTAAATGTTAAATTAATGACACAAAATTGCTTATTGGATGAACTACAATCCTTTAGTACGAAAAGTGATTAGAATAAGCCTTGGGATGCAAAAAATGACCTAAATGTTAATTTAATGACACAAACGCGCTTATTGGATGAACTACATGCCTTAAGTACGAAAAGTGATTAGAATAAGCCTTGGGATCCACAAATTGACGTAAATGTTCTTCCAATGACACAAATGCACGTATTGGATGAACTTCATTCCTTAAGTACGAAAAGTGATTAGAATAAGCATTGGGATTCACAAAATGACGTAAATGTTAAATTAATGACACAAACGCGCTTATTGGATGAACTGCATGCCTTAAGTACGAAAAGTGATTAGAATAAGCCTTGGGATCCACAAAATGACGTCAATGTTTATCCAATGACACAAATGCACTTATTGGATGAACTTCATTCCTTAAGTACGAAAAGTGATTAGAATTAGCCTTGGGATGCACAAAATTACGTAAATGTTCATCCAATGACACAAATGCACTTATTGGATGAACTACATTCGTTATGTAAGAAAAGTGATTAGAATAAGCCTTGGGATGCACAAAAAGACGTAAATTTTAAATTAATGACACAAACGCGCTTATTGGACGAACTACATTCCTTAAGTACGAAAAGTGATAAGAATAAGCCTTGGGATGCACAAAATGACGTAAATGTTTATCCAATGATACAAATGCACTTATTGGATGAACTTCATTCCTTAAGTACGAAAAGTGATTAGAATAAACATTGGGATTCACAAAATGACGTAAATGTTAAATTAATGACACAAACGCGCTATTTTTGATGAACTACATTCCTTAAGTACGAAAAGTGATTAGATTAAGCCTTGGGATGCACAAAATGACGTAAATGTTTATCCAATGACACAAATGCACTTATTGGATGAACTTTCTTCCTTAAGTAAGAAAAGTGATTAGAATTAGCCTTGGGATGCACAAAATGACGTAAATGTCCATCCGATGCCACAAATTGACTTATTGGATGAACTACATCCTTATGTACGAAAAGTGATTAGAATAAGCCTTGGGATGCACAAAATGACCTAAATGTTAATTTAATGACACAAACGCGCTTATTGGATGAACTACATGCCTTAAGTACGAAAAGTGATTAGAATAAGCCTTGGGATCCACAAATTGACGTAAATGTTCTTCCAATGACACAAATGCACGTATTGGATGAACTTCATTCCTTAAGTACGAAAAGTGATTAGAATAAGCATTGGGATTCACAAAATGACGTAAATGTTAAATTAATGACACAAACGCGCTTATTGGATGAACTGCATGCCTTAAGTACGAAAAGTGATTAGAATAAGCCTTGGGATCCACAAAATGACGTCAATGTTTATCCAATGACACAAATGCACTTATTGGATGAACTTCATTCCTTAAGTACGAAAAGTGATTAGAATTAGCCTTGGGATGCACAAAATGACGTAAATGTTCATCCAATGACACAAATGCACTTATTGGATGAACTACATTCCTTAAGTACCAAAAGTGAGTAGAATAAGCCTTGGGATTCACAAAAAGACGTAAATGTTAAATTAATGACACAAACGCGCTTATTGGATGAACTACATTCCTTAAGTACGAAAAGTTATTAGAATAAGCCTTGGGATGCACAAAATGACGTAAATGTTAAATTAATGACACAAACGCGCTTATTGGTTGAACTACATTCCTTAAGTACAAAAAGTGATTAGAATAATCATTGGGATGCACAAAATGACGTAAATGTTCATCCAATGACACAAATGCACTTATTGGATGAACTACATACATCCTTAAGTACGAAAAGTGATTAGAATAAGTATTGGGAAACACAAAATGACGTAAATGTTCATCCAATGACACAAACGCACTTATTGGATGAACTACATACATCCTTAAGTAAGAAAAGTGATTAGAATAAGCCTTTGGATGCACAAAATGACGTAAACGTTAAATTAATGACACAAACGCGCTTATTGGATTAACTACATTCCTTAAGTACGAAAAGTACTTAGAATAAGCCTTGGGATGCACAAAATGACGA
>JBBPBO010000003.1:34721079-34741362 GCA_037974295.1 Cicer cuneatum | reverse complement strand
CTTGGGATGCACAAAATGACGTAAATGTTCATCGGATGACACAAATGCACTTATTGGATGAACTTCATTCCTTAAGTACGAAAAGTGATTAGAATAAGCCTTGGGATGCACAAAACGACGTAATTGTACATCCAATGACACAAACGCACTTATTGGATCAACTACATTCCTTAAGTACGAAAAGTGAATAGAATAAGCCTTGGGATGCCCAAAATGACGTAAATGTTAAATTAATGACACAAACGCTCTTATTGGATCAACTACATTCCTTAAGTACAAAAAGTGATTAGAATAAGCCTTGGGATGCACAAAGTAACGTAAATGTTCTTCTAATGACACAAATGCACTAATTGGATGAACTACATTCCTTAAATACGAAAAGTGATTAGAATAAGCCTTGGGATGCACAAAATGCGTAAATGTTAAATTAATGGCACACACGCGCTTATTGGATAAACTACAATCCTTAAGTACGAAATGTGATTAGAATAAGCCTTGGGATGCACAATATGAGCTAAATGTTAAATTAATGACACAAACGCGCTTATTTGAGGAACTACATTCCTTAAGTACGAAAAGTGATTAGAATAAGCCTTGGGTTGCACAAAATGACGTAAATGTACATCCAATGACACAAGTGCACTTATTGGATGAACTACATTCCTTAAGTACGAAAAGTGATTAGAATAAGCCTTGGGATGCACAATATGATCTAAATGTTAAATTAATGACACAAACGCGCTTCTTTGATGAACTACATTCCTTAAGTACGAAAAGTGATTAGAATAAGCCTTGGGTTGCAAAAAATGACGTAAATGTTCATCCAATGACACAAATGCACTTATTGGATGAACTTCATTCCTTAAGTACGAAAAGTGATTAGAATAAGCCTTGGGATGCACAAAATGACGTAAATGTTAAATTAATGACACAAACGCGCTTATTGGATGAAGTACATTCCTTAAGTACGAAAAGTGATTAGATTAAGCCTTGGGATGCACAAAATGACGTAAATGTTCATCCAATGACACAAATGCACTTATTGGATGAACTACATCCTTAAGTACAAAAAGTGATTAGATTAAGAATTGGGATGCACAAAATGACCTAAATGTTAAATTAATGACACAAACGCGCTTATTGGATGAACTACATTCCTTAAGTACGAAAAGTGATTAGAATAAGCCTTGGGATGCACAAAATGACGTAAATGTTCATCCAATGACACAAATGCACTTATTGGATGAACTTTATTCCTTAAGTACGAAAAGTGATTAGAATAAGCCTTGGGATGCACAAAACGACGTAATTGTACATCCAATGACACAAACGCACTTATTGGATGAACTACATTCCTTTAGTACAAAAAGTGATTAGAATAAGCCTTGGGATGCACAAAATGACGTAAATGTACATCCAATGACACAAGTGCACTTATTGGATGAACTACATTCCTTAAGTACGAAAAGTGATTAGAATAAGCCTTGGGATGCACAAAGTGACGTAAATGTTCTTCTAATGACACAAATGCACTTATTGGATGAACTACATTCCTTAAGTACGCAAAGTGATTAGAATAAGCCTTGGGATGCACAAAATGCGTAAATGTTAAATTACTGGAACAAACGCGCTTATTGGATGAACTACAATCCTTAAGTACGAAAAGTTATCAGAATAAGCCTTGGGATGCACAATATGATCTAAATGTTAAATTAACGACACAAACGCGCTTATTTGATGAACTACACTCCTTAAGTACGAAAAGTGATTAGAATAAGCCTTGGGTTGCAAAAAATGACGTAAACGTTCATCCAATGACACAAATGCACTTATTGGATGAACTACATTTCTTAAGTACGAAAAGTGATTAGAATAAGCCTTGGGATGCACAAAACGACGTAATTTTACATCCAATGACACAAACGCACTTATTGGATCAACTACTTTCCTTAAGTACGAAAAGTGAATAGAATAAGCCTTGGGATGCCCAAAATGACGTAAATGTTAAATTAATGACACAAACGCGCTTATTGGATCAACTACATTCCTTAAGTACAAAAAGTCATTAGAATAAGCCTTGGGATGCACAAAATGACGTAAATGTTCATCCAATGACACAAATGCACTTATTGGATGAACTACATTTCTTAAGTACGAAAAGTGATTAGAATAAGCCTTGGGATGCACAAAACGACGTAATTGTACATCCAATGACACAAACGCACTTATTGGATCAACTACATTCCTTAAGTACGAAAAGTGATTAGAATAAGCCTTGGGATGCACAAAATGCGTAAATGTTAAATTAATGGCACAAACGCGCTTATTGGATGAACTACATTCCTTAAGTACGAAAAGTGATTAGAATAAGCCTTGGGATGCACAATATGATCTAAATGTTAAATTAATGACACAAACGCGCTTATTTGATGAACTACATTCCTTAAGTACGAAAAGTGATTAGAATAAGCCTTGGGTTGCAAAAAATGACGTAAATGTTCATCCAATGACACAAATGCACTTATTGGATGAACTACATTTCTTAAGTACGAAAAGTGATTAGAATATGCCTTGGGATGCACAAAACGACGTAATTGTACATCCAATGACACAAACGCACTTATTGGATCAACTACATTCCTTAAGTACGAAAAGTGATTAGAATAAGCCTTGGGATGCACAATATGATCTAAATGTTAAATTAATGACACAAACGCGCTTCTTTGATGAACTACATTCCTTAAGTACGAAAAGTTATTAGAATAAGCCTTGGGTTGCAAAAAATGACGTAAATGTTCATCCAATGACACTAATGCACTTATTGGATGAACTACATTCCTTAAGTACGAAAAGTGATTAGAATAAGCCTTGGGATGCACAAAATGACGTAAATGTTCATCGGATGACACAAATGCACTTATTGGATGAACTTCATTCCTTAAGTACGAAAAGTGATTAGAATAAGCCTTGGGATGCACAAAACGACGTAATTGTACATCCAATGACACAAACGCACTTATTGGATCAACTACATTCCTTAAGTACGAAAAGTGAATAGAATAAGCCTTGGGATGCCCAAAATGACGTAAATGTTAAATTAATGACACAAACGCTCTTATTGGATCAACTACATTCCTTAAGTACAAAAAGTGATTAGAATAAGCCTTGGGATGCACAAAGTAACGTAAATGTTCTTCTAATGACACAAATGCACTAATTGGATGAACTACATTCCTTAAATACGAAAAGTGATTAGAATAAGCCTTGGGATGCACAAAATGCGTAAATGTTAAATTAATGGCACAAACGCGCTTATTGGATGAACTACAATCCTTAAGTACGAAATTTGATTAGAATAAGCCTTGGGATGCACAATATGAGCTAAATGTTAAATTAATGACACAAACGCGCTTATTTGAGGAACTACATTCCTTAAGTACGAAAAGTGATTAGAATAAGCCTTGGGTTGCACAAAATGACGTAAATGTACATCCAATGACACAAGTGCACTTATTGGATGAACTACATTCCTTAAGTACGAAAAGTGATTAGAATAAGCCTTGGGATGCACAATATGATCTAAATGTTAAATTAATGACACAAACGCGCTTCTTTGATGAACTACATTCCTTAAGTACGAAAAGTTATTAGAATAAGCCTTGGGTTGCAAAAAATGACGTAAATGTTCATCCAATGACACTAATGCACTTATTGGATGAACTACATTCCTTAAGTACGAAAAGTGATTAGAATAAGCCTTGGGATGCACAAAATGACGTAAATGTTCATCGGATGACACAAATGCACTTATTGGATGAACTTCATTCCTTAAGTACGAAAAGTGATTAGAATAAGCCTTGGGATGCACAAAACGACGTAATTGTACATCCAATGACACAAACGCACTTATTGGATCAACTACATTCCTTAAGTACGAAAAGTGATTAGAATAAGCCTTGGGATGCACAAAATGCGTAAATGTTAAATTAATGGCACAAACGCGCTTATTGGATGAACTACATTCCTTAAGTACGAAAAGTGATTAGAATAAGCCTTGGGATGCACAATATGATCTAAATGTTAAATTAATGACACAAACGCGCTTATTTGATGAACTACATTCCTTAAGTACGAAAAGTGATTAGAATAAGCCTTGGGTTGCAAAAAATGACGTAAATGTTCATCCAATGACACAAATGCACTTATTGGATGAACTACATTTCTTAAGTACGAAAAGTGATTAGAATATGCCTTGGGATGCACAAAACGACGTAATTGTACATCCAATGACACAAACGCACTTATTGGATCAACTACATTCCTTAAGTACGAAAAGTGATTAGAATAAGCCTTGGGATGCACAATATGATCTAAATGTTAAATTAATGACACAAACGCGCTTCTTTGATGAACTACATTCCTTAAGTACGAAAAGTGATTAGAATAAGCCTTGGGTTGCAAAAAATGACGTAAATGTTCATCCAATGACACTAATGCACTTATTGGATGAACTACATTCCTTAAGTACGAAAAGTGATTAGAATAAGCCTTGGGAGGCACAAAATGACGCAAATGTTCATCGGATGACACAAAGGCACTTATTGGATGAACTTCATTCCTTAAGTACGAAAAGTGATTAGAATAAGCCTTGGGATGCACAAAATGACGTAAATGTTAAATTAATGTCACAAACGCGCTTATTGGATGAACTACATTCCTTAAGTACGAAAAGTGATTAAAATAAGCCTTGGGATGCACAAAATGACGTAAATGTACATCCAATGACACAAGTGCACTTATTGGATGAACTACATTCCTTAAGTACGAAAAGTGATTAGAATAAGCCTTGGGATGCACAATATGATCTAAATGTTAAATTAATGACACAAACGCGCTTCTTTGATGAACTACATTCCTTAAGTACGAAAAGTGATTAGAATAAGCCTTGGGTTGCAAAAAATGACGTAAATGTTCATCCAATGACACTAATGCACTTATTGGATGAACTACATTCCTTAAGTACGAAAAGTGATTAGAATAAGTCTTGGGAGGCACAAAATGACGTAAATGTTCATCGGATGACACAAATGCACTTATTGGATGAACTTCGTTCCTTAAGTACGAAAAGTGATTAGAATAAGCCTTGGGATGCACAAAACGACGTAATTGTACATCCAATGACACAAACGCACTTATTGGATCAACTACATTCCTTAAGTACGAAAAGTGAATAGAATAAGCCTTGGGATGCCCAAAATGACGTAAATGTTAAATTAATGACACAAACGCTCTTATTGGATCAACTACATTCCTTAAGTACAAAAAGTGATTAGAATAAGCCTTGGGATGCACAAAGTAACGTAAATGTTCTTCTAATGACACAAATGCACTAATTGGATGAACTACATTCCTTAAATACGAAAAGTGATTAGAATAAGCCTTGGGATGCACAAAATGCGTAAATGTTAAATTAATGGCACAAACGCGCTTATTGGATGAACTACAATCCTTAAGTACGAAATGTGATTAGAATAAGCCTTGGGATGCACAATATGAGCTAAATGTTAAATTAATGACACAAACGCGCTTATTTGAGGAACTACATTCCTTAAGTACGAAAAGTGATTAGAATAAGCCTTGGGTTGCACAAAATGACGTAAATGTACATCCAATGACACAAGTGCACTTATTGGATGAACTACATTCCTTAAGTACGAAAAGTGATTAGAATAAGCCTTGGGATGCACAATATGATCTAAATGTTAAATTAATGACACAAACGCGCTTCTTTGATGAACTACATTCCTTAAGTACGAAAAGTGATTAGAATAAGCCTTGGGTTGCAAAAAATGACGTAAATGTTCATCCAATGACACAAATGCACTTATTGGATGAACTACATTCCTTAAGTACGAAAAGTGATTAGAATAAGTCTTGGGATGCACAAAATGACGTAAATGTTCATCGGATGACACAAATGCACTTATTGGATGAACTTCATTCCTTAAGTACGAAAAGTGATTAGAATAAGCCTTGGGATGCACAAAACGACGTAATTGTACATCCAATGACACAAACGCACTTATTGGATCAACTACATTCCTTAAGTACGAAAAGTGAATAGAATAAGCCTTGGGATGCCCAAAATGACGTAAATGTTAAATTAATGACACAAACGCTCTTATTGGATCAACTACATTCCTTAAGTACAAAAAGTGATTAGAATAAGCCTTGGGATGCACAAAGTAACGTAAATGTTCTTCTAATGACACAAATGCACTAATTGGATGAACTACATTCCTTAAATACGAAAAGTGATTAGAATAAGCCTTGGGATGCACAAAATGCGTAAATGTTAAATTAATGGCACAAACGCGCTTATTGGATGAACTACAATCCTTAAGTACGAAAAGTGATTAGAATAAGCCTTGGGATGCACAATATGAGCTAAATGTTAAATTAATGACACAAACGCGCTTATTTGAGGAACTACATTCCTTAAGTACGAAAAGTGATTAGAATAAGCCTTGGGTTGCAAAAAATGACGTAAATGTTCATCCAATGACACAAGTGCACTTATTGGATGAACTACATTCCTTAAGTACGAAAAGTGATAAGAATAAGCCTTGGGATGCTCAAAATGACGTAAATGTTCATCCAATGACACAAATGCACTTATTGGATGAACTACATCCTTAAGTACGAAAAGTGATTAGAATAAGCCTTGGGATGCACAAAATGACGTAAATGTTAAATTAATGTCACAAACGCGCTTATTGGATGAACTACATTCCTTAAGTACGAAAAGTGATTAGAATAAGCCTTGGGATGCACAAAATGCGTAAATGTTAAATTAATGGCACAAACGCGCTTATTGGATGAACTACATTCCTTAAGTACGAAAAGTGATTAGAATAAGCCTTGGGATGCACAATATGATCTAAATGTTAAATTAATGACACAAACGCGCTTATTTGATGAACTACATTCCTTAAGTACGAAAAGTGATTAGAATAAGCCTTGGGTTGCAAAAAATGACGTAAATGTTCATCCAATGACACAAATGCACTTATTGGATGAACTACATTTCTTAAGTACGAAAAGTGATTAGAATATGCCTTGGGATGCACAAAACGACGTAATTGTACATCCAATGACACAAACGCACTTATTGGATCAACTACATTCCTTAAGTACGAAAAGTGATTAGAATAAGCCTTGGGATGCACAATATGATCTAAATGTTAAATTAATGACACAAACGCGCTTCTTTGATGAACTACATTCCTTAAGTACGAAAAGTGATTAGAATAAGCCTTGGGTTGCAAAAAATGACGTAAATGTTCATCCAATGACACTAATGCACTTATTGGATGAACTACATTCCTTAAGTACGAAAAGTGATTAGAATAAGCCTTGGGATGCACAAAATGACGTAAATGTTCATCGGATGACACAAATGCACTTATTGGATGAACTTCATTCCTTAAGTACGAAAAGTGATTAGAATAAGCCTTGGGATGCACAAAACGACGTAATTGTACATCCAATGACACAAACGCACTTATTGGATCAACTACATTCCTTAAGTACGAAAAGTGATTAGAATAAGCCTTGGGATGCACAATATGATCTAAATGTTAAATTAATGACACAAACGCGCTTCTTTGATGAACTACATTCCTTAAGTACGAAAAGTGATTAGAATAAGCCTTGGGTTGCAAAAAATGACGTAAATGTTCATCCAATGACACAAATGCACTTATTGGATGAACTTCATTCCTTAAGTACGAAAAGTGATTAGAATAAGCCTTGGGATGCACAAAATGACGTAAATGTTAAATTAATGACACAAACGCGCTTATTGGATGAACTACATTCCTTAAGTACGAAAAGTGATTAGAATAAGCCATGGGATGCACAAAATGACGTAAATGTTCATCCAATGACACAAATGCACTTATTGGTTGAACTACATCCTTAAGTATGAAAAGTGATTAGAATTAGCCTTGGGATGCACAAAATGACGTAAATGTTAAATTAATGACACAAACGCGCTTATTGGATGAACTCCATTCCTTAAGTACGAAAAGTGATTAGAATAAGCCTTGGGATGCACAAAATTACGTAAATGTTCATCCAATGACACAAATGCACTTATTGGATGAACTACATTCCTTAAGTACGAAAAGTGATTAGAATAAGCCTAGGGATGCACAAAACGACGTAAATGTTCATCCAATGACACAAACGCCCTTATTGGATGAACTACATTCCTTTAGTACGAAAAGTGATTAGATGAAGCCTTGGGATGCACAAAATGACGTAAATGTTAAATTAATGACACAAACGCTCTTATTGGATGAACTACATTCCTTAAGTACGAAAAGTGATTAGAATAAGCCTTGGGATGCACAAAATGACGTAAATGTTCATCCAATGACACAAATGCACTTATTGGATGAACTACATTCCTTAAGTACGGAAAGTGATTAGAATAAGCCTTGGGATTCACAAAATGACGTTAATGATCATCCAATGACACAAATGCACTTATTGGATGAACTACTTCCTTAAGTACGAAAAGGGATTAGAATTAGCCTTGGGATGCACAAAATGACTTAAATGTTAATCCAATGACACAAATGCACTTATTGGATGAACTATATTCCGTAAGTAAGAAAAGTGATGAGAATAAGCCTTGGGATGCACAAAATGACGTAAATGTTCATCCAATGACACAAATGCACTTATTGGATGAACTACATTCCTTAAGTACGAAAAGTGATTAGAATAAGCCTTGGGATGCACAAAATGACGTAAATGTTAATCCAATGACACAAATGCACTTATTGGATGAACTACATTCCTTAAGTACGAAAAGTGATTAGAATAAGCCTTGGGATGCACAAAATGACGTAAATGTTAAATTAATGGCACAAACGCGCTTATTGGATGAACTACAATCCTTAAGTACGAAAAGTGATTAGAATAAGCCTTGGGATGCACAATATGATCTAAATGTTAAATTAATGACACAAACGCGCTTATTTGATGAACTACATTCCTTAAGTACGAAAAGTGATTAGAATAAGCTTTGGGATGCACAAAGTGACGTAAATGTTCATCCAATAACACAAATGCACTTATTGGATGAACTACATTCCTTAAGTACGAAGACTGATTAGAATAAGCCTTGGGATGCGCAAAATGACATAAATGTTCATCCAATGACACAAATGCACTTATTGGATGAACTTCATTCCTTAAGTACGAAAAGTGATTAGAATAAGCCTTGGGATGCACAAAACGACGTAATTGTACATCCAATGACACAAACGCACTTATTGGATCAACTACATTCCTTAAGTACGAAAAGTGAATAGAATAAGCCTTGGGATGCCCAAAATGACGTAAATGTTAAATTAATGACACAAACGCTCTTATTGGATCAACTACATTCCTTAAGTACAAAAAGTGATTAGAATAAGCCTTGGGATGCACAAAGTAACGTAAATGTTCTTCTAATGACACAAATGCACTAATTGGATGAACTACATTCCTTAAATACGAAAAGTGATTAGAATAAGCCTTGGGATGCACAAAATGCGTAAATGTTAAATTAATGGCACAAACGCGCTTATTGGATGAACTACAATCCTTAAGTACGAAATGTGATTAGAATAAGCCTTGGGATGCACAATATGAGCTAAATGTTAAATTAATGACACAAACGCGCTTATTTGAGGAACTACATTCCTTAAGTACGAAAAGTGATTAGAATAAGCCTTGGGTTGCACAAAATGCGTAAATGTTAAATTAATGGCACAAACGCGCTTATTGGATGAACTACAATCCTTAAGTACGAAATGTGATTAGAATAAGCCTTGGGATGCACAATATGAGCTAAATGTTAAATTAATGACACAAACGCGCTTATTTGAGGAACTACATTCCTTAAGTACGAAAAGTGATTAGAATAAGCCTTGGGTTGCACAAAATGACGTAAATGTACATCCAATGACACAAGTGCACTTATTGGATGAACTACATTCCTTAAGTACGAAAAGTGATTAGAATAAGCCTTGGGATGCACAATATGATCTAAATGTTAAATTAATGACACAAACGCGCTTCTTTGATGAACTACATTCCTTAAGTACGAAAAGTGATTAGAATAAGCCTTGGGTTGCAAAAAATGACGTAAATGTTCATCCAATGACACTAATGCACTTATTGGATGAACTACATTCCTTAAGTACGAAAAGTGATTAGAATAAGTCTTGGGAGGCACAAAATGACGTAAATGTTCATCGGATGACACAAATGCACTTATTGGATGAACTTCGTTCCTTAAGTACGAAAAGTGATTAGAATAAGCCTTGGGATGCACAAAACGACGTAATTGTACATCCAATGACACAAATGCACTTATTGGATCAACTACATTCCTTAAGTACGAAAAGTGAATAGATTAAGCCTTGCGATGCCCAAAATGACGTAAATGTTAAATTAATGACACAAACGCGCTTATTGGATGAACTACATTTTTTAAGTACAAAAAGTCATTAGAATAAGCCTTGGGATGCACAAAATGACGTAAATGTTCATCCAATGACACAAATGCAGTTATTGGATGAACTACATTTCTTAAGTACGAAAAGTGATTAGAATAAGCCTTGGGATGCACAAAACGACGTAATTGTACATCCAATGCCACAAACAAACTTATTGGATCAACTACATTCCTTAAGTACGAAAAGTGAATAGAATAAGCCTTGGGATGCCCAAAATGACGTAAATGTTAAATTAATGACACAAACGCGCTTATTAGATGAACTACATTCCTTAAGTACAAAAAGCCATTAGAATAAGCCTTGGGATGCACAAAATGACGTAAATGTTCATCCAATGACACAAATGCAGTTATTGGATGAACTACATTCCTTAAGTACGAAAAGTGATTAGAATAAGCCTTGGGATGCACAAAATGACGTAAATGTTAAATTAATGACACAAATGCGTTTATTGGATGAACTACATTCCTGAAGTACGAAAAGTGATTAGAATAAGGCTTGGGATGCACAAAACGACGTAATTGTACATCCAATGACACAAACGCACTTATTGGATCAACTACATTCCTTAAGTACGAAAAGTGAATAGAATAAGCCTTGGGATGCCCAAAATGACGTAAATGTTAAATTAATGACACCAATGCGCTTATTGGATGAACTACATTCCTTAAGTACGAAAAGTGATTAGAATAAGCCTTGGGATGCACAAAATGACGTAAATGTCCATCCAATGACACATGTGCACTTATTGGATGAACTACATTCCTTAAGTACGAAAAGTGATTAGAATAAGCCTTGGGATGCACAAAATGACGTAAATGTTAAATTAATGTCACAAACGCGCTTATTGGATGAACTACATTCCTTAAGTACGAAAAGTGATTAGAATAAGCCTTGGGATGCACAAAATGACGTAAATGTACATCCAATGACACAAGTGCACTTATTGGATGAACTACATTCCTTAAGTACGAAAAGTGATTAGAATAATCCTTGGGATGCTCAAAATGACGTAAATGTTCATCCAATGACACAAATGCACTTATTGGATGAACTACATCCTTAAGTACGAAAAGTGATTAGAATAAGCCTTGGGATGCACAAAGTGACGTAAATGTTCTTCTAATGACACAAATGCACTTATTGGATGAACTACATTCCTTAAGTACGCAAAGTGATTAGAATAAGCCTTGGGATGCACAAAATGCGTAAATGTTAAATTACTGGAACAAACGTGCTTATTGGATGAACTACAATCCTTAAGTACGAAAAGTTATTAGAATAAGCCTTGGGATGCACAATATGATCTAAATGTTAAATTAACGACACAAACGCGCTTATTTGATGAACTACACTCCTTAAGTACGAAAAGTGATTAGAATAAGCCTTGGGTTGCAAAAAATGACGTAAACGTTCATCCAATGACACAAATGCACTTATTGGATGAACTACATTTCTTAAGTACGAAAAGTGATTAGAATAAGCCTTGGGATGCACAAAACGACGTAATTTTACATCCAATGACACAAACGCACTTATTGGATCAACTACATTCCTTAAGTACGAAAAGTGAATAGAATAAGCCTTGGGATGCCCAAAATGACGTAAATGTTAAATTAATGACACAAACGCGCTTATTGGATCAACTACATTCCTTAAGTACAAAAAGTCATTAGAATAAGCCTTGGGATGCACAAAATGACGTAAATGTTCATCCAATGACACAAATGCAGTAATTGGATGAACTTCATTCCTTAAGTACGAAAAGTGATTAGAATAAGCCTTGGGATGCACAAAATGACGTAAATGTTCAATTAATGACACAAACGCGCTTATTGGATGAACTACATTCCTTAAGTACGAAAAGTGATTAGAATAAGCCTTGGGATGCACAAAATGACGTAAATGTACATCCAAAGACACAAGTGCACTTATTCGATGAACTACATTCCTTAAGTACGAAAAGTGATTAGAATAAGCCTTGGGATGCTCAAAATGACGTAAATGTTCATCCAATGACACAAATGCACTTATTGGATGAACTACATCCTTAAGTACGAAAAGTGATTAGAATAAGCTTTGGGATGCACAAAGTAACGTAAATGTTCATCTAATGACACAAATGCACTTATTGGATGAACTACATTCCTTAAGTACGAAAAGTGATTAGAATAAGCCTTGGGATGCACAAAATGCGTAAATGTTAAATTAATGGCACAAACGCGCTTATTGGATGAAGTACAACCCTTAATTACGAAAAGTGATTAGAATAAGCCATGGGATGCACAATATGATCTAAATGTTAAATTAATGACACAATCGCGCTTATTGGATGAACTACATTCCTTAAGTACGAAAAGTGATTAGAATAAGCCTTGGGATGCACAAAATGACGTAAATGTTCATCCAATGACACAAATGCACTTATTGGATGAACTTTATTCCTTAAGTACGAAAAGTGATTAGAATAAGCCTTGGGATGCACAACACGACGTAATTGTACATCCAATGACACAAACGCACTTATTGGATGAACTACATTCCTTAAGTACAAAAAGTGATTAGAATAAGCCTTGGGATGCACAAAATGACGTAAATGTACATCCAATGACACAAGTGCACTTATTGGATGAACTACATTCCTTAAGTACGAAAAGTGATTAGAATAAGCCTTGGGATGCACAAAGTGACGTAAATGTTCTTCTAATGACACAAATGCACTTATTGGATGAACTACATTCCTTAAGTACGCAAAGTGATTAGAATAAGCCTTGGGATGCACAAAATGCGTAAATGATAAATTACTGGAACAAACGCGCTTATTGGATGAACTACAATCCTTAAGTACGAAAAGTTATTAGAATAAGCCTTGGGATGCACAATATGATCTAAATGTTAAATTAACGACACAAATGCGCTTATTTGATGAACTACACTCCTTAAGTACGAAAAGTGATTAGAATAAGCCTTGGGTTGCAAAAAATGACGTAAACGTTCATCCAATGACACAAATGCACTTATTGGATGAACTACATTTCTTAAGTACGAAAAGTGATTAGAATAAGCCTTGGGATGCACAAAACGACGTAATTTTACATCCAATGACACAAACGCACTTATTGGATCAACTACATTCCTTAAGTACAAAAAGTCATTAGAATAAGCCTTGGGATGCACAAAATGACGTAAATGTTCATCCAATGACACAAATGCACTTATTGGATGAACTACATTTCTTAAGTACGAAAAGTGATTAGAATAAGCCTTGGGATGCACAAAACGACGTAATTGTACATCCAATGACACAAACAAAGTTATTGGATCAACTACATTCCTTAAGTACGAAAAGTGAATAGAATAAGCCTTGGGATGCCCAAAATGACGTAAATGTTAAATTAATGACACAAACGCGCTTATTGGATGAACTACATTCCTTATGTACAAAAAGTCATTAGAATAAGCCTTGGGATGCACAAAATGACGTAAATGTTCATCCAATGACACAAATGCACTTATTGGATGAACTACATTCCTTAAGTACGAAAAGTCATTAGAATAAGCCTTGGGATGCACAAAATGACGTAAATGTTCATCCAAGGACACAAATGCAATAATTGGATGAACTTCATTCCTTAAGTACGAAAAGTGATTAGAATAGGCCTTGGGATGCACAAAATGACGTAAATGTTCAATTAATGACACAAACGCGCTTATTGGATGAACTACATTCCTTAAGTACGAAAAGTGATTAGAATAAGCCTTGGGATGCACAAAATGACGTAAATGTACATCCAAAGACACAAGTGCACTTATTCGATGAACTACATTCCTTAAGTACGAAAAGTGATTAGAATAAGCCTTGGGATGCTCAAAATGACGTAAATGTTCATCCAATGACACAAATGCACTTATTGGATGAACTACATCCTTAAGTACGAAAAGTGATTAGAATAAGCTTTGGGATGCACAAAGTAACGTAAATGTTCATCTAATGACACAAATGCACTTATTGGATGAACTACATTCCTTAAGTACGAAAAGTGATTAGAATAAGCCTTGGGATGCACAAAATGCGTAAATGTTAAATTAATGGCACAAACGCGCTTATTGGATGAAGTACAACCCTTAATTACGAAAAGTGATTAGAATAAGCCATGGGATGCACAATATGATCTAAATGTTAAATTAATGACACAAACGCGCTTATTGGATGAACTACATTCCTTAAGTACGAAAAGTGATTAGAATAAGCCTTGGGATGCACAAAATGACGTAAATGTTCATCCAATGACACAAATGCACTTATTGGATGAACTTTATTCCTTAAGTACGAAAAGTGATTAGAATAAGCCTTGGGATGCACAAAACGACGTAATTGTACATCCAATGACACAAACGCACTTATTGGATGAACTACATTCCTTTAGTACAAAAAGTGATTAGAATAAGCCTTGGGATGCACAAAATGACGTAAATGTACATCCAATGACACAAGTGCACTTATTGGATGAACTACATTCCTTAAGTACGAAAAGTGATTAGAATAAGCCTTGGGATGCACAAAGTGACGTAAATGTTCTTCTAATGACACAAATGCACTTATTGGATGAACTACATTCCTTAAGTACGCAAAGTGATTAGAATAAGCCTTGGGATGCACAAAATGCGTAAATGTTAAATTACTGGAACAAACGCGCTTATTGGATGAACTACAATCCTTAAGTACGAAAAGTTATCAGAATAAGCCTTGGGATGCACAATATGATCTAAATGTTAAATTAACGACACAAACGCGCTTATTTGATGAACTACACTCCTTAAGTACGAAAAGTGATTAGAATAAGCCTTGGGTTGCAAAAAATGACGTAAACGTTCATCCAATGACACAAATGCACTTATTGGATGAACTACATTTCTTAAGTACGAAAAGTGATTAGAATAAGCCTTGGGATGCACAAAACGACGTAATTTTACATCCAATGACACAAACGCACTTATTGGATCAACTACTTTCCTTAAGTACGAAAAGTGAATAGAATAAGCCTTGGGATGCCCAAAATGACGTAAATGTTAAATTAATGACACAAACGCGCTTATTGGATCAACTACATTCCTTAAGTACAAAAAGTCATTAGAATAAGCCTTGGGATGCACAAAATGACGTAAATGTTCATCCAATGACACAAATGCACTTATTGGATGAACTACATTTCTTAAGTACGAAAAGTGATTAGAATAAGCCTTGGGATGCACAAAACGACGTAATTGTACATCCAATGACACAAACGCACTTATTGGATCAACTACATTCCTTAAGTACGAAAAGTGATTAGAATAAGCCTTGGGATGCACAATATGATCTAAATGTTAAATTAATGACACAAACGCGCTTCTTTGATGAACTACATTCCTTAAGTACGAAAAGTGATTAGAATAAGCCTTGGGTTGCAAAAAATGACGTAAATGTTCATCCAATGACACAAATGCACTTATTGGATGAACTTCATTCCTTAAGTACGAAAAGTGATTAGAATAAGCCTTGGGATGCACAAAATGACGTAAATGTTAAATTAATGACACAAACGCGCTTATTGGATGAACTACATTCCTTAAGTACGAAAAGTGATTAGAATAAGCCTTGGGATGCACAAAATGACGTAAATGTTCATCCAATGACACAAATGCACTTATTGGAGGAACTACATCCTTAAGTACGAAAAGTGATTAGTATAAGCCTTGGGATGCACAAAATGACCTAAATGTTAAATTAATGACACAAACGCGCTTATTGGATGAACTACATTCCTTAAGTACGAAAAGTGATTAGAATAAGCCTTGGGATGCACAAAATGACGTAAATGTTTATCCAATGACACAAATGCACTTATTGGATGAACTTCATTCCTTAAGTACGAAAAGTGATTAGAATAAGCCTTGGGATGCACAATATGATCTAAATGTTAAATTAATGACACAAACATGCTTATTGAATGAACTACATTCCTTAAGTACGAAAAGTGATTAGAATAAGCCTTGGGATGCAGAAAATGCGTAAATGTTCAATTAATGGCACAAACGCGCTTATTGGATGAACTACAATCCTTAAGTACGAAAAGTGATTAGAATAAGCCTTGGGATGCACAATATGATCTAAATTATAAATTAATGACACAAACGCGCTTATTGGATGAACTACATTCCTTAAGTACGAAAAGTGATTAGAATAAGCCTTGGGATGCACAAAATGACGTAAATGTTCATCCAATGACACAAATGCACTTATTGGATGAACTTTATTCCTTAAGTACGAAAAGTGATTAGAATAAGCCTTGGGATGCACAAAACGACGTAATTGTACATCCAATGACACAAACGCACTTATTGGATGAACTACATTCCTTTAGTACAAAAAGTGATTAGAATAAGCCTTGGGATGCACAAAATGACGTAAATGTACATCCAATGACACAAGTGCACTTATTGGATGAACTACATTCCTTAAGTACGAAAAGTGATTAGAATAAGCCTTGGGATGCACAAAGTGACGTAAATGTTCTTCTAATGACACAAATGCACTTATTGGATGAACTACATTCCTTAAGTACGCAAAGTGATTAGAATAAGCCTTGGGATGCACAAAATGCGTAAATGTTAAATTACTGGAACAAACGCGCTTATTGGATGAACTACAATCCTTAAGTACGAAAAGTTATCAGAATAAGCCTTGGGATGCACAATATGATCTAAATGTTAAATTAACGACACAAACGCGCTTATTTGATGAACTACACTCCTTAAGTACGAAAAGTGATTAGAATAAGCCTTGGGTTGCAAAAAATGACGTAAACGTTCATCCAATGACACAAATGCACTTATTGGATGAACTACATTTCTTAAGTACGAAAAGTGATTAGAATAAGCCTTGGGATGCACAAAACGACGTAATTTTACATCCAATGACACAAACGCACTTATTGGATCAACTACTTTCCTTAAGTACGAAAAGTGAATAGAATAAGCCTTGGGATGCCCAAAATGACGTAAATGTTAAATTAATGACACAAACGCGCTTATTGGATCAACTACATTCCTTAAGTACAAAAAGTCATTAGAATAAGCCTTGGGATGCACAAAATGACGTAAATGCTCATCCAATGACACAAATGCACTTATTGGATGAACTACATTTCTTAAGTACGAAAAGTTATTAGAATAAGCCTTGGGATGCACAAAACGACGTAATTGTACATCCAATGACACAAACAAAGTTATTGGATCAACTACATTCCTTAAGTACGAAAAGTGAATAGAATAAGCCTTGGGATGCCCAAAATGACGTAAATGTTAAATTAATGACACAAACGCGCTTATTGGATCAACTACATTCCTTAAGTACAAAAAGTCATTAGAATAAGCCTTGGGATGCACAAAATGACGTAAATGTTCATCCAATGACACAAATGCACTTATTGGATGAACTACATTCCTTAAGTACGAAAAGTCATTAGAATAAGCCTTGGGATGCACAAAATGACGTAAATGTTCATCCAATGACACAAATGCAGTTATTGGATGAACTACATTCCTTAAGTACGAAAAGTGATTAGAATAAGCCTTGGGATGCACAAAATGACGTAAATGTTCAATTAATGACACAAACGCGCTTATTGGATGAACTACATTCCTTAAGTACGAAAAGTGATTAGAATAAGCCTTGGGATGCACAAAATGACGTAAATGTACATCCAAAGACACAAGTGCACTTATTGGATGAACTACATTCCTTAAGTACGAAAAGTGATTAGAATAATCCATGGGATGCTCAAAATGACGTAAATGTTCATCCAATGACACAAATGCACTTATTGGATGAACTACATTCCTTAAGTACGAAAAGTCATTAGAATAAGCCTTGGGATGCACAAAATGACGTAAATGTTCATCCAAGGACACAAATGCAATAATTGGATGAACTTCATTCCTTAAGTACGAAAAGTGATTAGAATAAGCCTTGGGATGCACAAAATGACGTAAATGTTCAATTAATGACACAAACGCGCTTATTGGATGAACTACATTCCTTAAGTACGAAAAGTGATTAGAATAAGCCTTGGGATGCACAAAATGACGTAAATGTACATCCAAAGACACAAGTGCACTTATTGGATGAACTACATTCCTTAAGTACGAAAAGTGATTAGAATAATCCATGGGATGCTCAAAATGACGTAAATGTTCATCCAATGACACAAATGCACTTATTGGATGAACTACATCCTTAAGTACGAAAAGTGATTAGAATAAGCTTTGGGATGCACAAAGTAACGTAAATGTTCATCTAATGACACAAATGCACTTATTGGATGAACTACATTCCTTAAGTACGAAAAGTGATTAGAATAAGCCTTGGGATGCACAAAATGCGTAAATGTTAAATTAATGGCACAAACGCACTTATTGGATGAACTACAACCCTTAATTACGAAAAGTGATTAGAATAAGCCATGGGATGCACAATATGATCTAAATGTTAAATTAATGACACAAACGCGCTTATTGGATGAACTACATTCCTTAAGTACGAAAAGTGATTAGAATAAGCCTTGGGATGCACAAAATGACGTAAATGTTCATCCAATGACACAAATGCACTTATTGGATGAACTTTATTCCTTAAGTACGAAAAGTGATTAGAATAAGCCTTGGGATGCACAAAACGACGTAATTGTACATCCAATGACACAAACGCACTTATTGGATGAACTACATTCCTTTAGTACAAAAAGTGATTAGAATAAGCCTTGGGATGCACAAAATGACGTAAATGTACATCCAATGACACAAGTGCACTTATTGGATGAACTACATTCCTTAAGTACGAAAAGTGATTAGAATAAGCCTTGGGATGCACAAAGTGACGTAAATGTTCTTCTAATGACACAAATGCACTTATTGGATGAACTACATTCCTTAAGTACGCAAAGTGATTAGAATAAGCCTTGGGATGCACAAAATGCGTAAATGTTAAATTACTGGAACAAACGCGCTTATTGGATGAACTACAATCCTTAAGTACGAAAAGTTATCAGAATAAGCCTTGGGATGCACAATATGATCTAAATGTTAAATTAACGACACAAACGCGCTTATTTGATGAACTACACTCCTTAAGTACGAAAAGTGATTAGAATAAGCCTTGGGTTGCAAAAAATGACGTAAACGTTCATCCAATGACACAAATGCACTTATTGGATGAACTACATTTCTTAAGTACGAAAAGTGATTAGAATAAGCCTTGGGATGCACAAAACGACGTAATTTTACATCCAATGACACAAACGCACTTATTGGATCAACTACTTTCCTTAAGTACGAAAAGTGAATAGAATAAGCCTTGGGATGCCCAAAATGACGTAAATGTTAAATTAATGACACAAACGCGCTTATTGGATCAACTACATTCCTTAAGTACAAAAAGTCATTAGAATAAGCCTTGGGATGCACAAAATGACGTAAATGCTCATCCAATGACACAAATGCACTTATTGGATGAACTACATTTCTTAAGTACGAAAAGTTATTAGAATAAGCCTTGGGATGCACAAAACGACGTAATTGTACATCCAATGACACAAACAAAGTTATTGGATCAACTACATTCCTTAAGTACGAAAAGTGAATAGAATAAGCCTTGGGATGCCCAAAA
>JBBPBO010000003.1:34668001-34698630 GCA_037974295.1 Cicer cuneatum | reverse complement strand
GGATTAACTACATTTCTTAAGTACAAAAAGTACTTAGAATAAGCCTTGGGATGCACAAAATGACGAAAATGTTCATCCAATGACACAAATGCACTTATTGGATGAACTACATTCCTTAAGTACGAAAAGCGATTAGAATAAGCCTTGGGATTCACAAAATGACGTAAATGTTAAATTAATGACACAAACGCGCTTATTGGATGAACTACATTCCTTTAGTACGAAAAGTGATTAGAATAAGCCTTGGGATGCAGAAAATGACGTAAATGTTAAATTAATGACACAAACGCGCTTATTGGATGAACTACATTCCTTAAGTACGAAACGTGATTAGAGTAAGCCTTGGGATGCACAAAATGACGAAAATGTTCATGCAATGACACAAATGCACTTATTGGATGATCTACATTCCTTAAGTACGAAAAGTGGTTAAATAAGCCTTGGGATGCTCAAAATGACGTAAATGTAAAATTAATGACACAAACGCGCTTATTGGATGAACTACATTCCTTAAGTACGAAAAGTGATTAGAATAAGCCTTGGGATGCACAAAATGACGGAAATGTTAAATTAATGACACAAACGCGCTTATTGGATGAACTACATTCCTTAAGTACGAAAAGTGATTAGAATAAGCCTTGGGATGCACAAAATGACGTAAATGTTAAATTAATGACACAAACGCGCTTATTGGATGCACTACATTCCTTAAGTACGAAAAGTGCTAAGAATAAGCCTTGGGATGCACAAAATGACGTAAATGTTCATCCAATGACACAAATGCACTTATTGGATGATCTACATTCCTTAAGTACGAAAAGTGATTAGAATAAGCCTTGGGATGCAAAAAATGACCTAAATAATGACACAAACGCGCTTATTGGATGAACTACATTCCTTATGTACGAAAAGTGATTAGAATAAGCCTTGGGATGCACAAAATGACGTAAATGTTAAATTAATGACACAAAATTGCTTATTGGATGAACTACAATCCTTTAGTACGAAAAGTGATTAGAATAAGCCTTGGGATGCAAAAAATGACCTAAATGCTAATTTAATGACACAAACGCGCTTATTGGATGAACTACATGCCTTAAGTACGAAAAGTGATTAGAATAAGCCTTGGGATCCACAAATTGACGTAAATGTTCTTCCAATGACACAAATGCACGTATTGGATGAACTTCATTCCTTAAGTACGAAAAGTGATTAGAATAAGCATTGGGATTCACAAAATGACGTAAATGTTAAATTAATGACACAAACGCGCTTATTGGATGAACTGCATGCCTTAAGTACGAAAAGTGATTAGAATAAGCCTTGGGATCCACAAAATGACGTCAATGTTTATCCAATGACACAAATGCACTTATTGGATGAACTTCATTCCTTAAGTACGAAAAGTGATTAGAATAAGCCTTGGGATGCACAAAATGACGTAAATGTTCATCCAATGACACAAATGCACTTATTGGATGAACTACATTCCTTAAGTACGAAAAGTGATTAGAATAAGCCTTGGGATGCACAAAATGACGTAAATGTTTATCCAATGACACAAAGGCACTTATTGGATGAACTTCATTCCTTAACTACGAAAAGTGATTAGAATAAGCCTTGGGATGCACAAAATGACGTAAATGTTCATCCAATGACACAAATGCACTTATTGGATGAACTACATTCCTTAAGTACGAAAAGTGATTAGAATAAGCCTTGGGATGCACAACATGACGTAAATGTTAATTGAATGACACAAACACACTTATTGGATGAACTACATTCCTTAAGTACGAAAAGTGATTAGAATAAGCCTTGGGATGCACAAAATTACGTAAATGTTAAATTAATGACACAAACGCTCTTATTGGATGAACTACATTCCTTAAGTACGAAAAGTGATTAGAATAAGCCTTGGGATGCACAAAATGACGTAAATGTTCATCCAATGACACAAATGCACTTATTGGATGAACTACATTCATTAAGTACGAAAAGTGATTAGAATAAGCATTGTGATGCACAAAATGTCCTAAATGTTAATTAATGACACAAACGCGCTTATCGGGTGAACTACATTACTTAAGTACGAAAAGTGATTAGATTAAGCTTTGGGATGCACAAAATGACGTAAATGTTCATCCAATGACACAAATGCACTTATTGGAGGAACTACATCCTTAAGTACGAAAAGTGATTAGAATAAGCCTTGGGATGCACAAAATGACCTAAATTTTAAATTAATGACACAAACGCGCTTATTGGATGAAGTACATTCCTTAAGTACGAAAAGTGATTAGATTAAGCCTTGGGATGCACAAAATGACGTAAATGTTCATCCAATGACACAAATGCACTTATTGGATGAACTACGTATTTAAGTACGAAAAGTGATTAGAATAAGCCTTGGGATGCACAAAATGACCGAAATGTTAAATTAATGACACAAACGCGCTTATTGGATGAACTACATTCCTTAAGTACGAAAAGTGATTAGAATAAGCCTTGGGATGCACAAAATGACGGAAATGTTAAATTAATGACACAAACGCGCTTATTGGATGAACTACATTCCTTAAGTACGAAAAGTGATTAGAATAAGCCTTGGGATGCACAAAATGACGTAAATGTTAAATTAATGACACAAACGCGCTTATTGGATGCACTACATTCCTTAAGTACGAAAAGTGATTAGAATAAGCCTTGGGATGCACAAAATGATGTAAATGTTCATCCAATGACACAAATGCACTTATTAGATGAACTTCATTCCTTAAGTACGAAAAGTGATTAGAATAAGCCTTGGGAGTCACAAAATGACGTAAATGTTGATCCAATGACACAAACGCACTTATAGGATGAACTACATTCCTTAAGTACGAAAAGTGATTAGAATAAGCCTTGGGATGCACAAAATGACGTAAATGTTAAATTAATGACACAAACGCGCTTATTGGATGAACTACATTCCTTAAGTACGAAAAGTGATTGGAATAAGCCTTGGGATGCACAAAATGACCTAAATATTCATCCAATGACACAAATGCACATATTGGATGAACTACATCCATAAGTACGAAAAGTGATTAGAATAAGCCTTGGGATGCACAAAATGACGTAAATGTTAAACTTATGACACTAACGCGCTTATTGGATTAACTACATTCCTTAAGTACGAAAAGTACTTAGAATAAGCCTTGGGATGCACAAAATGACGTAAATGTTCATCCAATCACACAAATGCATTTATTGGATGAACTACATACAACCTTAAGTACGAAGAGTGATTAGAATAAGCCAAGGGATGCACAAAATGACCTAAATGTTAAATTAATGAGACAACCGCGCTTATTGGATGAACTACATTCGTTAAGTACGAAAAGTGATTAGAATAAGCCTTGGGATCCACAAAATGACGTAAATGTTCATCCAACGACACAAACGCTCTTATTGGATGAACTACATTCCTTAAGTACGAAAAGTGATTAGAATAAGCCTTGGGATGCACAAAATGACCTAAATATTCATCCAATGACACAAATGCACATATTGGATGAACTACATCCATAAGTACGAAAAGTGATTAGAATAAGCCTTGGGATGCACAAAATGACGTAAACGTTAAATAAATTACACAAACGCGCTTATTGGATGAACTACATTCCTTAACTACGAAAAGTGATTAGAATAAGCCTTGGGATTCACAAAATGACGTAAATGTTCATCCAATGACACAAACGCACTTTTCTGATGAACTACATTCCTTAAGTACGAAAAGTGATTAGAATAAGCCTTGGGATGCACAAAATGACGTAAATGTTAAATTAATGACACAAATTCGCTTATTGGACAAACTACATTCGTTAAGTACGAAAAGTGATTAGAATAAGCCTTCGGATTCCCAAAATGACGTAAATGTTCATCCAATGACACAAACGCACTTTTCTGATGAACTACATTCCTTAAGTACGAAAAGTGATTAGAATAAGCCTTTAGATTCACAAAATGACGTAAATGTTAAATTAATGACACAAATGCGCTTATTGGACGAACTACATTCCTTAAGTACGAAAAGTGATTAGAATAAGCCTTCGGATGCACAAAATGACGTAAATGTTTATCCAATGTCACAAATGCACTTATTGGATGAACTTCATTCGTTTAGTACGAAAAGTGATTAGAATAAGCCATGGGATGCACAAAATGACGTAAATGTTCATCCAATGACGTAGATGTACTTATTCGGTGAACTACATTCCTTATGTAAAAAAAAGTGATTATTTATGCCTTGGGAAGCACAAAATGACGTAAATATTAAATTAGTGACACAAACGTGCTTATTGGATGAACTACATTCCTTAAGTACGAAAAGTGATTAGAATAAGCCTTGGGATGCACAAAATGACATAAATGTTTATCCAATGACACAAACGCACTTATTGGATGAACTTCATTCCTTAAGTACGAAAAGTGATTAGAATAAGCATTGGGATGCACAAAATGACCTAAATATTCATCCAATGACACAAATGCACATATTGCATGAACTACATCCATAAGTACGAAAAGTGATTAGAATAAGCATTGGGATGCACAAAATGACCTAAATATTCATCCAATGACACAAATGCACATATTGCATGAACTACATCCATAAGTACGAAAAGTGATTAGAATAAGCCTTGGGATGCACAAAATGACGGAAATGTTAAATTAATGACACAAACGCGCTTATTGGATGAACTACATTCTTTAAGTACGAAAAGTGATTAGAATAAGCCTTGGGATGCACAAAATGACGGAAATGTTAAATTAATGACACAAACGCGCTTATTGGATGAACTACATTCTTTAAGTACGAAAAGTGATTAGAATAAGCCTTGGGATGCACAAAATGACCGAAATGTTAAATTAATGACACAAACGCGCTTATTGGATGAACTACATTCCTTAAGTACGAAAAGTGATTAGAATAAGCCTTGGGATGCACAAAATGACGTAAATGTTCATCCAATGACACAAATGCACTTATTGGATGAACTACATTCCTTAAGTACGAAAAGTGATTAGAATAAGCCTTGGGATGCACAAAATGACGTAAATGTTCATCGAATGACACAAATGCACTTATTGGATGAACTTCATTCCTTAAGTACGAAAAGTGATTAGAATAAGCCTTGGGATGCACAAAACGACGTAATTGTACATCCAATGACACAAACGCACTTATTGGATCAACTACATTCCTTAAGTACGAAAAGTGAATAGAATAAGCCTTGCGATGCCCAAAATGACGTAAATGTTAAATTAATGACACAAACGCGCTTATTGGATCAACTACATTCCTTAAGTACAAAAAGTGATTAGAATAACCCTTGGGATGCACAAAGTGACGTAAATGTTCTTCTAATGACACAAATGCACTAATTGGATGAACTACATTCCTTAAGTACGAAAAGTTATTAGAATAAGCCTTGGGATGCACAAAATGCGTAAATGTAAAATTAATGGCACAAACGCGCTTATTGGATGAACTACAATCCTTAAGTACGAAAAGTGATTAGAATAAGCCTTGGGATGCACAATATGATCTAAATGTTAAATTAATGACACAAACGCGCTTATTTGATGAACTACATTCCTTAAGTAAGAAAAGTGATTAGAATAAGCCTTGGGTTGCAAAAAATGACGTAAATGTTCATCCAATGACACAAATGCACTTATTGGATGAACTACATTTCTTAAGTACGAAAAGTGATTAGAATAAGCCTTGCGATGCACAAAACGACGTAATTGTACATCCAATGACACAAATGCACTTATTGGATCAACTACATTCCTTAAGTACGAAAAGTGAATAGAATAAGCCTTGGGATGCCCAAAATGACGTAAATGTTAAATTAATGACACAAACGCGCTTATTGAATCAACTACATTCCTTAAGTACAAAAAGTCATTAGAATAAGCTTTGGGATGCACAAAATGACGTAAATGTACATCCAATGACACAAGTGCACTTATTGGATGAACTACATTCCTTAAGTACGAAAAGTGATTAGAATAAGCCTTGGTATGCTCAAAATGACGTAAATGTTCATCCAATGACACAAATGCACTTATTGGATGAACTACATCCTTAAGTACGAAAAGTGATTAGAATAAGCTTTGGGATGCAGAAAGTGACGTAAATGTTCTTCTAATGACACAAATGCACTTATTGGATGAACTACATTCCTTAAGTACGAAAAGTGATTAGAATAAGCCTTGGGATGCACAAAATGCGTAAATGTTAAATTAATGGCACAAACGCGCTTATTGGATGAACTACAATCCTAAAGTACGAAAAGTGATTAGAATAAGCCTTGGGATGGACAATATGATCTAAATGTTAAATTAATGACATAAACGCACTTCTTTGATGAACTACATTCCTTAAGTACGAAAAGTGATTAGAATAAGCCTTGGGTTGCAAAAAATGACGTAAATGTTCATCCAATGACACAAATGCACTTATTGGATGAACTACATTCCTTAAGTACGAAAAGTGATTAGAATAAGCCTTGGGAGGCACAAAATGACGTAAATGTTCATCGAATGACAAAAATGCACTTATTGGATCAACTACATTCCTTAAGTACGAAACGTGAATAGAATAAGCCTTGGGATGCCCAAAATGACGTAGATGTTAAATTAATGACACAAACGCGCTTATTGGATCAACTACATTCCTTAAGTACAAAAAGTCATTAGAATAAGCCTTGGGATGCACAAAATGACGTAAATGTTCATCCAACGACACAAATGCAGTTATTGGATGAACTTCATTCCTTAAGTACAAAAAGTGATTAGAATAAACCTTGGGATGCACAAAATGACGTAAATGTTAAATTAATAACACAAACGCGCTTATTGGATGAACTACATTCCTTAATTACGAAAAGTGATTAGAATAAGCCTTGGGATGCACAAAATGACGTAAATGTTAAATTAATGACACAAACGCGCTTATTGGATGAACTACATTCCTTAAGTACAAAAAGTCATTAGAATAAGCCTTGGGATGCACAAAATGACGTAAATGTTCATCCAATGACACAAGTGCACTTATTGGATGAACTACATTCCTTAAGTACGAAAAGTGATTAGAATAAGCCTTGGGATGCACAATATGATCTAAATGTTAAATTAATGACACAAACGCGCTTATTTGATGAACTACATTCCTTAAGTAAGAAAAGTGATTAGAATAAGCCTTGGGTTGCAAAAAATGACGTAAATGTTCATCCAATGACACAAATGCACTTATTGGATGAACTTCATTCCTTAAGTACGAAAAGTGATTAGAATAAGCCTTGGGATGCACAAAACGACGTAATTCTACATCCAATGACACAAACGCACTTATTGGATCAACTACATTCCTTAAGTACGAAACGTGAATAGAATAAGCCTTGGGATGCCCAAAATGACGTAGATGTTAAATTAATGACACAAACGCGCTTATTGGATCAACTACATTCCTTAAGTACAAAAAGTCATTAGAATAAGCCTTGGGATGCACAAAATGACGTAAATGTTCATCCAACGACACAAATGCAGTTATTGGATGAACTTCATTCCTTAAGTACGAAAAGTGATTAGAATAAGCCTTGGGATGCACAAAATGACGTAAATGTTAAATTAATAACACAAACGCGCTTATTGGATGAACTACATTCCTTAATTACGAAAAGTGATTAGAATAAGCCTTGGGATGCACAAAATGACGTAAATGTTAAATTAATGACACAAACGCGCTTATTGGATGAACTACATTCCTTAAGTACAAAAAGTCATTAGAATAAGCCTTGGGATGCACAAAATGACGTAAATGTTCATCCAATGACACAAGTGCACTTATTGGATGAACTACATTCCTTAAGTACGAAAAGTGATTAGAATAAGCCTTGGGATGCACAATATGATCTAAATGTTAAATTAATGACACAAACGCGCTTATTTGATGAACTACATTCCTTAAGTACGAAAAGTGATTAGAATAAGCCTTGGGTTGCAAAAAATGACGTAAATGTTCATCCAATGACACAAATGCACTTATTGGATGAACTACATTTCTTAAGTACGAAAAGTGATTAGAATAAGCCTTGGGATGCACAAAACGACGTAATTGTACATCCAATGACACAAACGCACTTATTGGATCAACTACATTCCTTAAGTACGAAAAGTGATTAGAATAAGCCTTGGGATGCACAATATGATCTAAATGTTAAATTAATGACACAAACGCGCTTCTTTGATGAACTACATTCCTTAAGTACGAAAAGTTATTAGAATAAGCCTTGGGTTGCAAAAAATGACGTAAATGTTCATCCAATGACACTAATGCACTTATTGGATGAACTACATTCCTTAAGTACGAAAAGTGATTAGAATAAGCCTTGGGATGCACAAAATGACGTAAATGTTCATCGGATGACACAAATGCACTTATTGGATGAACTTCATTCCTTAAGTACGAAAAGTGATTAGAATAAGCCTTGGGATGCACAAAACGACGTAATTGTACATCCAATGACACAAACGCACTTATTGGATCAACTACATTCCTTAAGTACGAAAAGTGAATAGAATAAGCCTTGGGATGCCCAAAATGATGTAAATGTTAAATTAATGACACAAACGCGCTTATTCGATCAACTACATTCCTTAAGTACAAAACGTCATTAGAATAAGCCTTGGGATGCACAAAATGACGTAAATGTTCATCCAATGACACAAATGCACTTATTGGATGAACTACATTCCTTAAGTACGAAAAGTGATTAGAATAAGCCTTGGAATGCACAAAATGACGTAAATGTTAAATTAATGACACAAACGCGCTTATTGGATGAACTACATTCCTTAAGTACGAAAAGTGATTAGAATAAGCTTTGGGATGCACAATATGATCTAAATGTTAAATTAATGACACAAACGCGCATATTGGATGAACTACATTCCTTAAGTACGAAAAGTGATTAGAATAAGCCTTGGGATGCACAAAATGACGTAAATGTACATCCAATGACACAAGTGCACTTATTGGATGAACTATACTCCTTAAGTACGAAAAGTGATTAGAATAAGCCTTGGGATGCTCAAAATGACGTAAATGTTCATCCAATGACACAAATGCACTTATTGGATGAACTACATCCTTAAGTACGAAAAGTGATTAGAATAAGCTTTGGGATGCACAAAGTGACGTAAATGTTCTTCTAATGACACAAATGCACTTATTGGATGAACTACATTCCTTAAGTACGAAAAGTGATTAGAATAAGCCTTGGGATGCACAAAATGCGTAAATGCTAAATTAATGGCACAAACGCGCTTATTGGATGAACTACAATCCTTAAGTACGAAAAGTGATTAGAATAAGCCTTGGGATGCACAATATGATCTAAATATTAAATTAATGACACAAACGCGCTTCTTTGATGAACTACATTCCTTAAGTACGAAAAGTGATTAGAATAAGCCTTGGGATGCACAAAATGACGTAAATGTTCATCGAATGACACAAATGCACTTATTGGATGAACTTCATTCCTTAAGTACGAAAAGTGATTAGAATAAGCCTTGGGATGCACAAAATGACGTAAATGTACATCCAATGACATAAGTGCACTTATTGGATGAACTACACTCCTTAAGTACGAAAAGTGATTAGAATAAGCCTTGGGATGCTCAAAATGACGTAAATGATCATCGAATGACACAAATGCACTTATTGGATGAACTACATTCCTTAAGTACGAAAAGTGATTAGAATAAGCCTTGGGATGCACAAAATGACGTAAATGTTCATCGAATGACACAAATGCACTTATTGGATGAACTACATTCCTTAAGTACGAAAAGTGATTAGAATAAGCCTTGGGATGCACAAAATGACGTAAATGTTCATCGAATGACACAAATGCACTTATTGGATGAACTACATTCCTTAAGTACGAAAAGTGATTAGAATAAGCCTTGGGATGCACAAAACGACGTAATTGTACATCCAATGACACAAACGCACTTATTGGATCAACTACATTCCTTAAGTACGAAAAGTGAATAGAATAAGCCTTGGGATGCCCAAAATGACGTAAATGTTAAATTAATGACACAAACGCTCTTATTGGATCAACTACATTCCTTAAGTACAAAAAGTGATTAGAATAAGCCTTGGGATGCACAAAGTAACGTAAATGTTCTTCTAATGACACAAATGCACTAATTGGATGAACTACATTCCTTAAATACGAAAAGTGATTAGAATAAGCCTTGGGATGCACAAAATGCGTAAATGTTAAATTAATGGCACAAACGCGCTTATTGGATGAACTACAATCCTTAAGTACGAAATGTGATTAGAATAAGCCTTGGGATGCACAATATGAGCTAAATGTTAAATTAATGACACAAACGCGCTTATTTGAGGAACTACATTCCTTAAGTACGAAAAGTGATTAGAATAAGCCTTGGGTTGCACAAAATGACGTAAATGTACATCCAATGACACAAGTGCACTTATTGGATGAACTACATTCCTTAAGTACGAAAAGTGATTAGAATAAGCCTTGGGATGCACAATATGATCTAAATGTTAAATTAATGACACAAACGCGCTTATTTGATGAACTACATTCCTTAAGTACGAAAAGTGATTAGAATAAGCCTTGGGTTGCAAAAAATGACGTAAATGTTCATCCAATGACACAAATGCACTTATTGGATGAACTACATTTCTTAAGTACGAAAAGTGATTAGAATAAGCCTTGGGATGCACAAAACGACGTAATTGTACATCCAATGACACAAACGCACTTATTGGATCAACTACATTCCTTAAGTACGAAAAGTGATTAGAATAAGCCTTGGGATGCACAATATGATCTAAATGTTAAATTAATGACACAAACGCGCTTCTTTGATGAACTACATTCCTTAAGTACGAAAAGTTATTAGAATAAGCCTTGGGTTGCAAAAAATGACGTAAATGTTCATCCAATGACACTAATGCACTTATTGGATGAACTACATTCCTTAAGTACGAAAAGTGATTAGAATAAGCCTTGGGATGCACAAAATGACGTAAATGTTCATCGAATGACACAAATGCACTTATTGGATGAACTTCATTCCTTAAGTACGAAAAGTGATTAGAATAAGCCTTGGGATGCACAAAACGACGTAATTGTACATCCAATGACACAAACGCACTTATTGGATCAACTACATTCCTTAAGTACGAAAAGTGAATAGAATAAGCCTTGGGATGCCCAAAATGATGTAAATGTTAAATTAATGACACAAACGCGCTTATTCGATCAACTACATTCCTTAAGTACAAAACGTCATTAGAATAAGCCTTGGGATGCACAAAATGACGTAAATGTTCATCCAATGACACAAATGCACTTATTGGATGAACTACATTCCTTAAGTACGAAAAGTGATTAGAATAAGCCTTGGAATGCACAAAATGACGTAAATGTTAAATTAATGACACAAACGCGCTTATTGGATGAACTACATTCCTTAAGTACGAAAAGTGATTAGAATAAGCTTTGGGATGCACAATATGATCTAAATGTTAAATTAATGACACAAACGCGCATATTGGATGAACTACATTCCTTAAGTACGAAAAGTGATTAGAATAAGCCTTGGGATGCACAAAATGACGTAAATGTACATCCAATGACACAAGTGCACTTATTGGATGAACTATACTCCTTAAGTACGAAAAGTGATTAGAATAAGCCTTGGGATGCTCAAAATGACGTAAATGTTCATCCAATGACACAAATGCACTTATTGGATGAACTACATCCTTAAGTACGAAAAGTGATTAGAATAAGCTTTGGGATGCACAAAGTGACGTAAATGTTCTTCTAATGACACAAATGCACTTATTGGATGAACTACATTCCTTAAGTACGAAAAGTGATTAGAATAAGCCTTGGGATGCACAAAATGCGTAAATGCTAAATTAATGGCACAAACGCGCTTATTGGATGAACTACAATCCTTAAGTACGAAAAGTGATTAGAATAAGCCTTGGGATGCACAATATGATCTAAATATTAAATTAATGACACAAACGCGCTTCTTTGATGAACTACATTCCTTAAGTACGAAAAGTGATTAGAATAAGCCTTGGGATGCACAAAATGACGTAAATGTTCATCGAATGACACAAATGCACTTATTGGATGAACTTCATTCCTTAAGTACGAAAAGTGATTAGAATAAGCCTTGGGATGCACAAAATGACGTAAATGTACATCCAATGACACAAGTGCACTTATTGGATGAACTACACTCCTTAAGTACGAAAAGTGATTAGAATAAGCCTTGGGATGCTCAAAATGACGTAAATGATCATCGAATGACACAAATGCACTTATTGGATGAACTACATTCCTTAAGTACGAAAAGTGATTAGAATAAGCCTTGGGATGCACAAAATGACGTAAATGTTCATCGAATGACACAAATGCACTTATTGGATGAACTACATTCCTTAAGTACGAAAAGTGATTAGAATAAGCCTTGGGATGCACAAAATGACGTAAATGTTCATCGAATGACACAAATGCACTTATTGGATGAACTACATCCTTAAGTACGAAAAGTGATTAGAATAAGCTTTGGGATGCACAAAGTGACGTAAATGTTCTTCTAATGACACAAATGCACTTATTGGATGAACTACATTCCTTAAGTACGAAAAGTGATTAGAATAAGCCTTGGGATGCACAAAATGCGTAAATGCTAAATTAATGGCACAAACGCGCTTATTGGATGAACTACAATCCTTAAGTACGAAAAGTGATTAGAATAAGCCTTGGGATGCACAATATGATCTAAATATTAAATTAATGACACAAACGCGCTTCTTTGATGAACTACATTCCTTAAGTACGAAAAGTGATTAGAATAAGCCTTGGGATGCACAAAATGACGTAAATGTTCATCGAATGACACAAATGCACTTATTGGATGAACTTCATTCCTTAAGTACGAAAAGTGATTAGAATAAGCCTTGGGATGCACAAAATGACGTAAATGTACATCCAATGACACAAGTGCACTTATTGGATGAACTACACTCCTTAAGTACGAAAAGTGATTAGAATAAGCCTTGGGATGCTCAAAATGACGTAAATGATCATCGAATGACACAAATGCACTTATTGGATGAACTACATTCCTTAAGTACGAAAAGTGATTAGAATAAGCCTTGGGATGCACAAAATGACGTAAATGTTCATCGAATGACACAAATGCACTTATTGGATGAACTACATTCCTTAAGTACGAAAAGTGATTAGAATAAGCCTTGGGATGCACAAAACGACGTAATTGTACATCCAATGACACAAACGCACTTATTGGATCAACTACATTCCTTAAGTACGAAAAGTGAATAGAATAAGCCTTGGGATGCCCAAAATGACGTAAATGTTAAATTAATGACACAAACGCTCTTATTGGATCAACTACATTCCTTAAGTACAAAAAGTGATTAGAATAAGCCTTGGGATGCACAAAGTAACGTAAATGTTCTTCTAATGACACAAATGCACTAATTGGATGAACTACATTCCTTAAATACGAAAAGTGATTAGAATAAGCCTTGGGATGCACAAAATGCGTAAATGTTAAATTAATGGCACAAACGCGCTTATTGGATGAACTACAATCCTTAAGTACGAAATGTGATTAGAATAAGCCTTGGGATGCACAATATGAGCTAAATGTTAAATTAATGACACAAACGCGCTTATTTGAGGAACTACATTCCTTAAGTACGAAAAGTGATTAGAATAAGCCTTGGGTTGCACAAAATGACGTAAATGTACATCCAATGACACAAGTGCACTTATTGGATGAACTACATTCCTTAAGTACGAAAAGTGATTAGAATAAGCCTTGGGATGCACAATATGATCTAAATGTTAAATTAATGACACAAACGCGCTTATTTGATGAACTACATTCCTTAAGTAAGAAAAGTGATTAGAATAAGCCTTGGGTTGCAAAAAATGACGTAAATGTTCATCCAATGACACAAATGCACTTATTGGATGAACTTCATTCCTTAAGTACGAAAAGTGATTAGAATAAGCCTTGGGATGCACAAAATGACGTAAATGTTAAATTAATGACACAAACGCGCTTATTGGATGAAGTACATTCCTTAAGTACGAAAAGTGATTAGATTAAGCCTTGGGATGCACAAAATGACGTAAATGTTCATCCAATGACACAAATGCACTTATTGGATGAACTACGTATTTAAGTACGAAAAGTGATTAGAATAAGCCTTGGGATGCACAAAATGACCGAAATGTTAAATTAATGACACAAACGCGCTTATTGGATGAACTACATTCCTTAAGTACGAAAAGTGATTAGAATAAGCCTTGGGATGCACAAAATGACGGAAATGTTAAATTAATGACACAAACGCGCTTATTGGATGAACTACATTCCTTAAGTACGAAAAGTGATTAGAATAAGCCTTGGGATGCACAAAATGACGTAAATGTTAAATTAATGACACAAACGCGCTTATTGGATGCACTACATTCCTTAAGTACGAAAAGTGCTAAGAATAAGCCTTGGGATGCACAAAATGACGTAAATGTTCATCCAATGACACAAATGCACTTATTGGATGATCTACATTCCTTAAGTACGAAAAGTGATTAGAATAAGCCTTGGGATGCAAAAAATGACCTAAATAATGACACAAACGCGCTTATTGGATGAACTACATTCCTTATGTACGAAAAGTGATTAGAATAAGCCTTGGGATGCACAAAATGACGTAAATGTTAAATTAATGACACAAAATTGCTTATTGGATGAACTACAATCCTTTAGTACGAAAAGTGATTAGAATAAGCCTTGGGATGCAAAAAATGACCTAAATGCTAATTTAATGACACAAACGCGCTTATTGGATGAACTACATGCCTTAAGTACGAAAAGTGATTAGAATAAGCCTTGGGATCCACAAATTGACGTAAATGTTCTTCCAATGACACAAATGCACGTATTGGATGAACTTCATTCCTTAAGTACGAAAAGTGATTAGAATAAGCATTGGGATTCACAAAATGACGTAAATGTTAAATTAATGACACAAACGCGCTTATTGGATGAACTGCATGCCTTAAGTACGAAAAGTGATTAGAATAAGCCTTGGGATCCACAAAATGACGTCAATGTTTATCCAATGACACAAATGCACTTATTGGATGAACTTCATTCCTTAAGTACGAAAAGTGATTAGAATAAGCCTTGGGATGCACAAAATGACGTAAATGTTCATCCAATGACACAAATGCACTTATTGGATGAACTACATTCCTTAAGTACGAAAAGTGATTAGAATAAGCCTTGGGATGCACAAAATGACGTAAATGTTTATCCAATGACACAAAGGCACTTATTGGATGAACTTCATTCCTTAACTACGAAAAGTGATTAGAATAAGCCTTGGGATGCACAAAATGACGTAAATGTTCATCCAATGACACAAATGCACTTATTGGATGAACTACATTCCTTAAGTACGAAAAGTGATTAGAATAAGCCTTGGGATGCACAAAATGACGTAAATGTTAATCCAATGACACAAATGCACTTATTGGATGAACTACATTCCTTAAGTACGAAAAGTGATTAGAATAAGCCTTGGGATGCACAAAATGACGTAAATGTTAAATTAATGGCACAAACGCGCTTATTGGATGAACTACAATCCTTAAGTACGAAAAGTGATTAGAATAAGCCTTGGGATGCACAATATGATCTAAATGTTAAATTAATGACACAAACGCGCTTATTTGATGAACTACATTCCTTAAGTACGAAAAGTGATTAGAATAAGCTTTGGGATGCACAAAGTGACGTAAATGTTCATCCAATAACACAAATGCACTTATTGGATGAACTACATTCCTTAAGTACGAAGACTGATTAGAATAAGCCTTGGGATGCGCAAAATGACATAAATGTTCATCCAATGACACAAATGCACTTATTGGATGAACTTCATTCCTTAAGTACGAAAAGTGATTAGAATAAGCCTTGGGATGCACAAAACGACGTAATTGTACATCCAATGACACAAACGCACTTATTGGATCAACTACATTCCTTAAGTACGAAAAGTGAATAGAATAAGCCTTGCGATGCCCAAAATGACGTAAATGTTAAATTAATGACACAAACGCGCTTATTGGATCAACTACATTCCTTAAGTACAAAAAGTGATTAGAATAACCCTTGGGATGCACAAAGTGACGTAAATGTTCTTCTAATGACACAAATGCACTAATTGGATGAACTACATTCCTTAAGTACGAAAAGTTATTAGAATAAGCCTTGGGATGCACAAAATGCGTAAATGTAAAATTAATGGCACAAACGCGCTTATTGGATGAACTACAATCCTTAAGTACGAAAAGTGATTAGAATAAGCCTTGGGATGCACAATATGATCTAAATGTTAAATTAATGACACAAACGCGCTTATTTGATGAACTACATTCCTTAAGTAAGAAAAGTGATTAGAATAAGCCTTGGGTTGCAAAAAATGACGTAAATGTTCATCCAATGACACAAATGCACTTATTGGATGAACTACATTTCTTAAGTACGAAAAGTGATTAGAATAAGCCTTGCGATGCACAAAACGACGTAATTGTACATCCAATGACACAAATGCACTTATTGGATCAACTACATTCCTTAAGTACGAAAAGTGAATAGAATAAGCCTTGGGATGCCCAAAATGACGTAAATGTTAAATTAATGACACAAACGCGCTTATTGAATCAACTACATTCCTTAAGTACAAAAAGTCATTAGAATAAGCTTTGGGATGCACAAAATGACGTAAATGTACATCCAATGACACAAGTGCACTTATTGGATGAACTACATTCCTTAAGTACGAAAAGTGATTAGAATAAGCCTTGGTATGCTCAAAATGACGTAAATGTTCATCCAATGACACAAATGCACTTATTGGATGAACTACATCCTTAAGTACGAAAAGTGATTAGAATAAGCTTTGGGATGCAGAAAGTGACGTAAATGTTCTTCTAATGACACAAATGCACTTATTGGATGAACTACATTCCTTAAGTACGAAAAGTGATTAGAATAAGCCTTGGGATGCACAAAATGCGTAAATGTTAAATTAATGGCACAAACGCGCTTATTGGATGAACTACAATCCTTAAGTACGAAAAGTGATTAGAATAAGCCTTGGGATGCACAATATGAGCTAAATGTTAAATTAATGACACAAACGCGCTTATTTGAGGAACTACATTCCTTAAGTACGAAAAGTGATTAGAATAACCCTTGGGTTGCAAAAAATGACGTAAATGATCATCCAATGACACAAGTGCACTTATTGGATGAACTACATTCCTTAAGTACGAAAAGTGATAAGAATAAGCCTTGGGATGCTCAAAATGACGTAAATGTTCATCCAATGACACAAATGCACTTATTGGATGAACTACATCCTTAAGTACGAAAAGTGATTAGAATAAGCTTTGGGATGCACAAAGTGACGTAAATGTTCTTCTAATGACACAAATGCACTTATTGGATGAACTACATTCCTTAAGTACGAAAAGTGATTAGAATAAGCCTTGGGATGCACAAAATGCGTAAATGCTAAATTAATGGCACAAACGCGCTTATTGGATGAACTACAATCCTTAAGTACGAAAAGTGATTAGAATAAGCCTTGGGATGCACAATATGATCTAAATATTAAATTAATGACACAAACGCGCTTCTTTGGTGAACTACATTCCTTAAGTACGAAAAGTGATTAGAATAAGCCTTGGGTTGCAAAAAATGACGTAAATGTTCATCCAATGACACAAATGCATTTATTGGATGAACTACATTCCTTAAGTACGAATAGTGATTAGAATAAGCCTTGGGATGCACAAAATGACGTAAATGTTCATCGAATGACACAAATGCACTTATTGGATGAACTTCATTCCTTAAGTACGAAAAGTGATTAGAATAAGCCTTGGGATGCACAAAACGACGTAATTGTACATCCAATGACACAAACGCACTTATTGGATCAACTACATTCCTTAAGTACGAAAAGTGAATAGAATAAGCCTTGGGATGCCCAAAATGACGTAAATGTTAAATTAATGACACAAACGCGCTTATTGGATCAACTACATTCCTTAAGTACAAAAAGTGATTAGAATAAGCCTTGGGATGCACAAAGTGACGTAAATGTTCTTCTAATGACACAAATGCACTAATTGGATGAACTACATTCCTTAAGTACGAAAAGTTATTAGAATAAGCCTTGGGATGCACAAAATGCGTAAATGTAAAATTAATGGCACAAACGCGCTTATTGGATGAACTACAATCCTTAAGTACGAAAAGTGATTAGAATAAGCCTTGGGATGCACAATATGATCTAAATGTTAAATTAATGACACAAACGCGCTTATTTGATGAACTACATTCCTTAAGTAAGAAAAGTGATTAGAATAAGCCTTGGGTTGCAAAAAATGACGTAAATGTTCATCCAATGACACAAATGCACTTATTGGATGAACTACATTTCTTAAGTACGAAAAGTGATTAGAATAAGCCTTGCGATGCACAAAACGACGTAATTGTACATCCAATGACACAAATGCACTTATTGGATCAACTACATTCCTTAAGTACGAAAAGTGAATAGAATAAGCCTTGGGATGCCCAAAATGACGTAAATGTTAAATTAATGACACAAACGCGCTTATTGAATCAACTACATTCCTTAAGTACAAAAAGTCATTAGAATAAGCTTTGGGATGCACAAAATGACGTAAATGTACATCCAATGACACAAGTGCACTTATTGGATGAACTACATTCCTTAAGTACGAAAAGCGATTAGAATAAGCCTTGGTATGCTCAAAATGACGTAAATGTTCATCCAATGACACAAATGCACTTATTGGATGAACTACATCCTTAAGTACGAAAAGTGATTAGAATAAGCTTTGGGATGCAGAAAGTGACGTAAATGTTCTTCTAATGACACAAATGCACTTATTGGATGAACTACATTCCTTAAGTACGAAAAGTGATTAGAATAAGCCTTGGGATGCACAAAATGCGTAAATGTTAAATTAATGGCACAAACGCGCTTATTGGATGAACTACAATCCTTAAGTACGAAAAGTGATTAGAATAAGCCTTGGGATGCACAATATGAGCTAAATGTTAAATTAATGACACAAACGCGCTTATTTGAGGAACTACATTCCTTAAGTACGAAAAGTGATTAGAATAACCCTTGGGTTGCAAAAAATGACGTAAATGATCATCCAATGACACAAGTGCACTTATTGGATGAACTACATTCCTTAAGTACGAAAAGTGATAAGAATAAGCCTTGGGATGCTCAAAATGACGTAAATGTTCATCCAATGACACAAATGCACTTATTGGATGAACTACATCCTTAAGTACGAAAAGTGATTAGAATAAGCTTTGGGATGCACAAAGTGACGTAAATGTTCTTCTAATGACACAAATGCACTTATTGGATGAACTACATTCCTTAAGTACGAAAAGTGATTAGAATAAGCCTTGGGATGCACAAAATGCGTAAATGCTAAATTAATGGCACAAACGCGCTTATTGGATGAACTACAATCCTTAAGTACGAAAAGTGATTAGAATAAGCCTTGGGATGCACAATATGATCTAAATATTAAATTAATGACACAAACGCGCTTCTTTGGTGAACTACATTCCTTAAGTACGAAAAGTGATTAGAATAAGCCTTGGGTTGCAAAAAATGACGTAAATGTTCATCCAATGACACAAATGCATTTATTGGATGAACTACATTCCTTAAGTACGAATAGTGATTAGAATAAGCCTTGGGATGCACAAAATGACGTAAATGTTCATCGAATGACACAAATGCACTTATTGGATGAACTTCATTCCTTAAGTACGAAAAGTGATTAGAATAAGCCTTGGGATGCACAAAACGACGTAATTGTACATCCAATGACACAAACGCACTTATTGGATCAACTACATTCCTTAAGTACGAAAAGTGAATAGAATAAGCCTTGGGATGCCCAAAATGACGTAAATGTTAAATTAATGACACAAACGCTCTTATTGGATCAACTACATTCCTTAAGTACAAAAAGTGATTAGAATAAGCCTTGGGATGCACAAAGTAACGTAAATGTTCTTCTAATGACACAAATGCACTAATTGGATGAACTACATTCCTTAAATACGAAAAGTGATTAGAATAAGCCTTGGGATGCACAAAATGCGTAAATGTTAAATTAATGGCACACACGCGCTTATTGGATAAACTACAATCCTTAAGTACGAAATGTGATTAGAATAAGCCTTGGGATGCACAATATGAGCTAAATGTTAAATTAATGACACAAACGCGCTTATTTGAGGAACTACATTCCTTAAGTACGAAAAGTGATTAGAATAAGCCTTGGGTTGCACAAAATGACGTAAATGTACATCCAATGACACAAGTGCACTTATTGGATGAACTACATTCCTTAAGTACGAAAAGTGATTAGAATAAGCCTTGGGATGCACAATATGATCTAAATGTTAAATTAATGACACAAACGCGCTTCTTTGATGAACTACATTCCTTAAGTACGAAAAGTGATTAGAATAAGCCTTGGGTTGCAAAAAATGACGTAAATGTTCATCCAATGACACAAATGCACTTATTGGATGAACTTCATTCCTTAAGTACGGAAAGTGATTAGAATAAGCCTTGGGATGCACAAAATGACGTAAATGTTAAATTAATGACACAAACGCGGTTATTGGATGAACTACATTCCTTAAGTACGAAAAGTGATTAGAATAAGCCTTGGGATGCACAAAATGACGTAAATGTTTATCGAATGACACAAATGCACTTATTGGATGAACTTCATTCCTTAAGTATGAAAAGTGATTAGAATAAGCCTTGGGATGCACAAAATGACGTAAATGTACATCCAATGACACAAGTGCACTTATTGGATGAACTACATTCCTTAAGTACGAAAAGTGATTAGAATAAGCCTTGGGATGCACAATATGATCTAAATGTTAAATTAATGACACAAACGCGCTTCTTTGATGAACTACATTCCTTAAGTACGAAAAGTGATTAGAATAAGCCTTGGGTTGCAAAAAATGACGTAAATGTTCATCCAATGACACTAATGCACTTATTGGATGAACTACATTCCTTAAGTACGAAAAGTGATTAGAATAAGTCTTGGGAGGCACAAAATGACGTAAATGTTCATCGGATGACACAAATGCACTTATTGGATGAACTTCGTTCCTTAAGTACGAAAAGTGATTAGAATAAGCCTTGGGATGCACAAAACGACGTAATTGTACATCCAATGACACAAACGCACTTATTGGATCAACTACATTCCTTAAGTACGAAAAGTGATTAGAATAAGCCTTGGGATGCACAAAATGCGTAAATGTTAAATTAATGGCACAAACGCGCTTATTGGATGAACTACATTCCTTAAGTACGAAAAGTGATTAGAATAAGCCTTGGGATGCACAATATGATCTAAATGTTAAATTAATGACACAAACGCGCTTATTTGATGAACTACATTCCTTAAGTACGAAAAGTGATTAGAATAAGCCTTGGGTTGCAAAAAATGACGTAAATGTTCATCCAATGACACAAATGCACTTATTGGATGAACTACATTTCTTAAGTACGAAAAGTGATTAGAATATGCCTTGGGATGCACAAAACGACGTAATTGTACATCCAATGACACAAACGCACTTATTGGATCAACTACATTCCTTAAGTACGAAAAGTGATTAGAATAAGCCTTGGGATGCACAATATGATCTAAATGTTAAATTAATGACACAAACGCGCTTCTTTGATGAACTACATTCCTTAAGTACGAAAAGTTATTAGAATAAGCCTTGGGTTGCAAAAAATGACGTAAATGTTCATCCAATGACACTAATGCACTTATTGGATGAACTACATTCCTTAAGTACGAAAAGTGATTAGAATAAGCCTTGGGATGCACAAAATGACGTAAATGTTCATCGAATGACACAAATGCACTTATTGGATGAACTTCATTCCTTAAGTACGAAAAGTGATTAGAATAAGCCTTGGGATGCACAAAACGACGTAATTGTACATCCAATGACACAAACGCACTTATTGGATCAACTACATTCCTTAAGTACGAAAAGTGAATAGAATAAGCCTTGGGATGCCCAAAATGACGTAAATGTTAAATTAATGACACCAATGCGCTTATTGGATGAACAACATTCCTTAAGTACGAAAAGTGATTAGAATAAGCCTGGGGATGCTTAAAATGACATAAATGTTCATCCAATGACACAAATGCACTTATTGGATGAACTACATCCTTAAGTACGAAAAGTGATTAGAATAAGCTTTGGGATGCACAAAGTGACGTAAATGTTCATTTAATGACACAAAGGCACTTATTGGATGAACTACATTCCTTAAGTACGAAAAGTGATTAGAATAAGCCTTGGAATGCACAAAATGACGTAAATGTTAAATTAATGGCATAAACGCGCTTATTGGATGAACTACAATCCTTAAGTACGAAAAGTGATTAGAATAAGCCTTGGGATGCACAATATGATCTAAATGTTAAATTAATGACACAAACGCGCTTATTTGATGAACTACATTCCTTAAGTACGAAAAGTGATTAGAATAAGCTTTGGGATGCACAAAGTGACGTAAATGTTCATCCAATAACACAAATGCACTTATTGGATGAACTACATTCCTTAAGTACGAAGACTGATTAGAATAAGCCTTGGGATGCGCAAAATGACATAAATGTTCATCCAATGACACAAATGCACTTATTGGATGAACTTCATTCCTTAAGTACGAAAAGTGATTAGAATAAGCCTTGGGATGCACAAAACGACGTAATTGTACATCCAATGACACAAACGCACTTATTGGATCAACTACATTCCTTAAGTACGAAAAGTGAATAGAATAAGCCTTGGGATGCCCAAAATGATGTAAATGTTAAATTAATGACACAAACGCGCTTATTCGATCAACTACATTCCTTAAGTACAAAAAGTCATTAGAATAAGCCTTGGGATGCACAAAATGACTTAAATGTTCATCCAATGACACAAATGCACTTATTGGATGAACTACATTCCTTAAGTACGAAAAGTGATTAGAATAAGCCTTGGAATGCACAAAATGACGTAAATGTTAAATTAATGACACAAACGCGCTTATTGGATGAACTACATTCCTTAAGTACGAAAAGTGATTAGAATAAGCCTTGGGATGCACAATATGATCTAAATGTTAAATTAATGACACAAACGCGCTTATTGGATGAACTACATTCCTTAAGTACGAAAAGTGATTAGAATAAGCCTTGGGATGCACAAAATGACGTAAATGTTCATCGAATGACACAAATGCATTTATTGGATGAACTTCATTCCTTAAGTGCTAAAAGTGATTAGAATAAGCCTTGGGATGCACAAAATGACGTAAATGTACATCCAATGACACAAGTGCACTTATTGGATGAACTACATTCCTTAAGTACGAAAAGTGATTACAATAAGCCTTGGGATGCTCAAAATGACGTAAATGTTCATCCAATGACACAAATGCACTTATTGGATGAACTACATTCCTTAAGTACGAAAAGTGATTAGAATAAGCCTTGGGATGCTCAAAATGACGTAAATGTTCATCCAATGACACAAATGCACTTATTGGATGAACTACATCCTTAAGTACGAAAAGTGATTAGAATAAGCTTTGGGATGCACAAAGTGACGTAAATGTTCTTCTAATGACACAAATGCACTTATTGAATGAACTACATTCCTTAAGTACGAAAAGTGATTAGAATAAGCCTTGGGATGCACAAAATGCGTAAATGTTAAATTAATGGCACAAACGCGCTTATTGGATGAACTACAATCCTTAACTACGAAAAGTGATTAGAATAAGCCTTGGGATGCACAATATGATCTAAATGTTAAATTAATGACACAAACGCGCTTCTTTGATGAACTACATTCCTTAAGTAAGAAAAGTGATTAGAATAAGCCTTGGGATGCACAAAATGACGTAAATGTTCATCGAATGACACAACTGCACTTATTGGATGAACTTCATTCCTTAAGTACGAAAAGTGATTAGAATAAGCCTTGGGATGCACAAAATGACGTAAATGTACATCCAATGACCCAAGTGCACTTATTGGATGAACTACACTCCTTAAGTACGAAAAGTGATTAGAATAAGCCTTGGGATGCTCAAAATGACGTAAATGTTCATCCAATGACACAAATGCACTTATTGGATGAACTACATTCCTTAAGTACGAAAAGTGATTAGAATAAGCCTTGGAATGCACAAAATGACGTAAATGTTAAATTAATGACACAAACGCGCTTATTGGATGAACTACATTCCTTAAGTACGAAAAGTGATTAGAATAAGCTTTGGGATGCACAATATGATCTAAATGTTAAATTAATGACACAAACGCGCATATTGGATGAACTACATTCCTTAAGTACGAAAAGTGATTAGAATAAGCCTTGGGATGCACAAAATGACGTAAATGTACATCCAATGACACAAGTGCACTTATTGGATGAACTATATTCCTTAAGTACGAAAAGTGATTAGAATAAGCCTTGGAATGCACAAAATGACGTAAATGTTAAATTAATGACACAAACGCGCTTATTGGATGAACTACATTCCTTAAGTACGAAAAGTGATTAGAATAAGCTTTAGGATGCACAATATGATCTAAATGTTAAATTAATGACACAAACGCGCATATTGGATGAACTACATTCCTTAAGTACGAAAAGTGATTAGAATAAGCCTTGGGATGCACAAAATGACGTAAATGTACATCCAATGACACAAGTGCACTTATTGGATGAACTATACTCCTTAAGTACGAAAAGTGATTAGAATAAGCCTTGGGATGCTCAAAATGACGTAAATGTTCATCCAATGACACAAATGCACTTATTGGATGAACTACATCCTTAAGTACGAAAAGTGATTAGAATAAGCTTTGGGATGCACAAAGTGACGTAAATGTTCTTCTAATGACACAAATGCACTTATTGGATGAACTACATTCCTTAAGTACGAAAAGTGATTAGAATAAGCCTTGGGATGCACAAAATGCGTAAATGCTAAATTAATGGCACAAACGCGCTTATTGGATGAACTACAATCCTTAAGTACGAAAAGTGATTAGAATAAGCCTTGGGATGCACAATATGATCTAAATATTAAATTAATGACACAAACGCGCTTCTTTGATGAACTACATTCCTTAAGTACGAAAAGTGATTAGAATAAGCCTTGGGATGCACAAAATGACGTAAATGTTCATCGAATGACACAAATGCACTTATTGGATGAACTTCATTCCTTAAGTACGAAAAGTGATTAGAATAAGCCTTGGGATGCACAAAATGACGTAAATGTACATCCAATGACACAAGTGCACTTATTGGATGAACTACACTCCTTAAGTACGAAAAGTGATTAGAATAAGCCTTGGGATGCTCAAAATGACGTAAATGATCATCGAATGACACAAATGCACTTATTGGATGAACTACATTCCTTAAGTACGAAAAGTGATTAGAATAAGCCTTGGGATGCACAAAATGACGTAAATGTTCATCGAATGACACAAATGCACTTATTGGATGAACTACATTCCTTAAGTACGAAAAGTGATTAGAATAAGCCTTGGGATGCACAAAATGACCTAGATGTTCATCCAATGAAACAAATGCCCTTATTGGATGAACTACATTCCTTAAGTACGAAAAGTGATTAGAATAAGCCTTGGGATGCACAAAATGACGTAAATGTTCATCCAATGACACAAATGCACTTATTGGATGAACTACATTCCTTAAGTACGAAAAGTGATTAGAATAAGCCTTGGGATGCACAAAATGACGTAAATGTTTATCCAATGACACAAATGCACTTATTGGATGAACTTCATTCCTTAAGTACGAAAAGTGATTAGAATTAGCCTTGGGATGCACAAAATGACGTAAATGTTCATCCAATGACACAAATGCACTTATTGGATGAACTACATTCCTTAAGTACCAAAAGTGAGTAGAATAAGCCTTGGGATTCACAAAAAGACGTAAATGTTAAATTAATGACACAAACGCGCTTATTGGATGAAATGCATGCCTTAAGTACGAAAAGTGATTAGAATAAGCCTTGGGATGCAAAAAATGACCTAAATAATGACACAAACGCGCTTATTGGATGAACTACATTCCTTATGTACGAAAAGTGATTAGAATAAGCCTTGGGATGCACAAAATGACGTAAATGTTAAATTAATGACACAAAATTGCTTATTGGATGAACTACAATCCTTTAGTACGAAAAGTGATTAGAATAAGCCTTGGGATGCAAAAAATGACCTAAATGTTAATTTAATGAAACAAACGCGCTTATTGGATGAACTACATGCCTTAAGTACGAAAAGTGATTAGAATAAGCCTTGGGATCCACAAATTGACGTAAATGTTCTTCCAATGACACAAATGCACGTATTGGATGAACTTCATTCCTTAAGTACGAAAAGTGATTAGAATAAGCATTGGGATTCACAAAATGACGTAAATGTTAAATTAATGACACAAACGCGCTTATTGGATGAACTGCATGCCTTAAGTACGAAAAGTGATTAGAATAAGCCTTGGGATCCACAAAATGACGTCAATGTTTATCCAATGACACAAATGCACTTATTGGATGAACTTCATTCCTTAAGTACGAAAAGTGATTAGAATTAGCCTTGGGATGCACAAAATGACGTAAATGTTCATCCAATGACACAAATGCACTTATTGGATGAACTACATTCCTTAAGTACGAAAAGTGATTAGAATAAGCCTTGGGATGCACAAAATGACGTAAATGTTCATCCAATGACACAAATGCACTTATTGGAGGAACTACATCCTTAAGTACGAAAAGTGATTAGAATAAGCCTTGGGATGCACAAAATGACCTAAATGTTAAATTAATGACACAAACGCGCTTATTGGATGAAGTACAGTCCTTAAGTATGAAAAGTGATTAGATTAAGCCTTGCGCTGCACAAAATGACGTAAATGTTTATCCAATGACACAAATGCACTTATTGGATGAACTTCATTCCTTAAGTACGAAAAGTGATTAGAATAAGCCTTGGGATGCACAAAATGACGTAAATGTTCATCCAATGACACAAATGCGCTTATTGGATGAACTACATTCATTAAGTACGAAAAGTGATTAGAATAAGCATTGTGATGCACAAAATGTCCTAAATGTTAATTAATGACACAAACGCGCTTATTGGATGAACTACATTCCTTAAGTACGAAAAGTGATTAGATTAAGCCTTGGGATGCACAAAATGACGTAAATGTTCATCCAATGACACAAATGCACTTATTGGATGAACTACGTATTTAAGTACGAAAAGTGATTAGAATAAGCCTTGGGATGCACAAAATGACCGAAATGTTAAATTAATGACACAAACGCGCTTATTGGATGAACTACATTCCTTAAGTACGAAAAGTGATTAGAATAAGCCTTGGGATGCACAAAATGACGGAAATGTTAAATTAATGACACAAACGCGCTTATTGGATGAACTACATTCCTTAAGTACGAAAAGTGATTAGAATAAGCCTTGGGATGCACAAAATGACGTAAATGTTAAATTAATGACACAAACGCGCTTATTGGATGCACTACATTCCTTAAGTACGAAAAGTGCTAAGAATAAGCCTTGGGATGCACAAAATGACGTAAATGTTCATCCAATGACACAAATGCACTTATTGGATGATCTACATTCCTTAAGTACGAAAAGTGATTAGAATAAGCCTTGGGATGCAAAAAATGACCTAAATAATGACACAAACGCGCTTATTGGATGAACTACATTCCTTATGTACGAAAAGTGATTAGAATAAGCCTTGGGATGCACAAAATGACGTAAATGTTAAATTAATGACACAAAATTGCTTATTGGATGAACTACAATCCTTTAGTACGAAAAGTGATTAGAATAAGCCTTGGGATGCAAAAAATGACCTAAATGCTAATTTAATGACACAAACGCGCTTATTGGATGAACTACATGCCTTAAGTACGAAAAGTGATTAGAATAAGCCTTGGGATCCACAAATTGACGTAAATGTTCTTCCAATGACACAAATGCACGTATTGGATGAACTTCATTCCTTAAGTACGAAAAGTGATTAGAATAAGCATTGGGATTCACAAAATGACGTAAATGTTAAATTAATGACACAAACGCGCTTATTGGATGAACTGCATGCCTTAAGTACGAAAAGTGATTAGAATAAGCCTTGGGATCCACAAAATGACGTCAATGTTTATCCAATGACACAAATGCACTTATTGGATGAACTTCATTCCTTAAGTACGAAAAGTGATTAGAATTAGCCTTGGGATGCACAAAATTACGTAAATGTTCATCCAATGACACAAATGCACTTATTGGATGAACTACATTCGTTATGTAAGAAAAGTGATTAGAATAAGCCTTGGGATGCACAAAAAGACGTAAATTTTAAATTAATGACACAAACGCGCTTATTGGACGAACTACATTCCTTAAGTACGAAAAGTGATAAGAATAAGCCTTGGGATGCACAAAATGACGTAAATGTTTATCCAATGATACAAATGCACTTATTGGATGAACTTCATTCCTTAAGTACGAAAAGTGATTAGAATAAACATTGGGATTCACAAAATGACGTAAATGTTAAATTAATGACACAAACGCGCTATTTTTGATGAACTACATTCCTTAAGTACGAAAAGTGATTAGATTAAGCCTTGGGATGCACAAAATGACGTAAATGTTTATCCAATGACACAAATGCACTTATTGGATGAACTTTCTTCCTTAAGTAAGAAAAGTGATTAGAATTAGCCTTGGGATGCACAAAATGACGTAAATGTCCATCCGATGCCACAAATTGACTTATTGGATGAACTACATCCTTATGTACGAAAAGTGATTAGAATAAGCCTTGGGATGCACAAAATGACGTAAATGTTAAATTAATGACACAACATTGCTTATTGGATGAACTACATTCCTTCAGTACGAAAAGTGATTAGAATATGCCTTTGGATGCATAAAATGACCTAAATGTTTATCCAATGACACAAACGCGCTTATTGGATGAACTACATGCCTTAAGTACGAAAAGTGATTAAAATAAGCCTTGGGATCCACAAAATGACGTAAATGTTTATCCAATGACACAAATGCAATTATTGGATGAACTTCGTTCCTTAAGTACGAAAAGTGATTAGAATTAGCCTTGGGATGCAAAAAAATGACGTAAATGTTCATCCAATGACACAAACGCACTTATTGGATGAACTACATTCCTTATGTACGAAAAGTGATTAGAATAAGCCTTGGGATGCACAAAAAGACGTAAATGTTAAATTAATGACACAAACGCGGTTATTGGATGAACTACATTCCTTAAGTACGAAAAGTGATTAGAATAAGCCTTGGGATGGACAAAATGACGTAAATGTTCTTCCAATGACACAAATGCACTTATTGGATGAACTACATTCCTTAAGTACCAAAAGTGAGTAGAATAAGCCTTGGGATTCACAAAAAGACGTAAATGTTAAATTAATGACACAAACGCGCTTATTGGATGAACTGCATGCCTTAAGTACGAAAAGTGATTAGAATAAGCCTTGGGATGCAAAAAATGACCTAAATAATGACACAAACGCGCTTATTGGATGAACTACATTCCTTATGTACGAAAAGTGATTAGAATAAGCCTTGGGATGCACAAAATGACGTAAATGTTAAATTAATGACACAAAATTGGTTATTGGATGAACTACAATCCTTTAGTACGAAAAGTGATTAGAATAAGCCTTGGGATGCAAAAAATGACCTAAATGTTAATTTAATGACACAAACGCGCTTATTGGATGAACTACATGCCTTAAGTACGAAAAGTGATTAGAATAAGCCTTGGGATCCATAAATTGACGTAAATGTTCTTCCAATGACACAAATGCACGTATTGGATGAACTTCATTCCTTAAGTACGAAAAGTGATTAGAATAAGCATTGGGATTCACAAAATGACGTAAATGTTAAATTAATGACACAAACGCGCTTATTGGATGAACTGCATGCCTTAAGTACGAAAAGTGATTAGAATAAGCCTTGGGATCCACAAAATGACGTCAATGTTTATCCAATGACACAAATGCACTTATTGGATGAACTTCATTCCTTAAGTACGAAAAGTGATTAGAATTAGCCTTGGGATGCACAAAATGACGTAAATGTTCATCCAATGACACAAATGCACTTATTGGATGAACTACATTC
>JBBPBO010000003.1:34595312-34662996 GCA_037974295.1 Cicer cuneatum | reverse complement strand
GTACGAAAAGTGATTAGAATAAGCCTTGGGATGCACAAAATGACGTAAATGTTAATTTAATGACACAAACGCGCTTATTGGATGAACTACATGCCTTAAGTACGAAAAGTGATTAGAATAAGCCTTGGGATCCACAAATTGACGTAAATGTTTATCCAATGACACAAATGCACATATTGGATGAACTTCATTCCTTAAGTACGAAAAGTGATTAGAATTAGCCTTGGGATGCACAAAATAACGTAAATGTTAAATTAATGACACAAAATTGCTTATTGGATGAACTACATTCCTTTAGTACGAAAAGTGATTAGAATAAGTCTTGGGATGCAAAAAATGACCTAAATGTTAATTTAATGACACAAACGCGCTTATTGGATGAACTACATGCCTTAAGTACGAAAAGTGATTAGAATAAGCCTTGGGATCCACAAATTGACGTAAATGTTTATCCAATGACACAAATGCACGTATTGGATGAACTTCATTCCTTAAGTACGAAAAGTGATTAGAATTAGCCTTGGGATGCACAAAATAACGTAAATGTTAAATTAATGACAAAAATTGCTTATTGGATGAACTACATTCCTTTAGTACGAAAAGTGATTAGAATAAGCCTTGGGATGCACAAAATGACCTAAATGATAATTTAATGACACAAACGCGCTTATTGGATGAACTACATGCCTTAAGTACGAAAAGTGATTAGAATAAGCCTTGGGATGCACAAAATGACGTAAATGTTAAATTAATGACACAAATTTGCTTATTGGATGAACTACATTCCTTCAGTACGAAAAATGATTAGAATAAGCCGTGGGATGCACAAAATGACCTAAATGTTAATTTAATGACACAAACGCGCATATTGGATGAACTACATTCCTTAAGTACGAAAAGTGATTGGAATAAGCCTTGGGATGCACAAAATGACGTAAATGTTCTTCCAATGACACAAACGCACTTATTGGATGAACTACATTCCTTAAGTACGAAAAGTGATTAGAATAAGCATTAGGATTCACAAAATGACGTAAATGTTAAATTAATGACACAAACGCGCTTATTGGATGAACTGCATGCCTTATGTACGAAAAGTGATTAGAATAAGCCTTGGGATCCACAAAATGACGTCAATGTTTATCCAATGACACAAATGCACTTATTGGATGAACTTCATTCCTTAAGTACGAAAAGTGATTAGAATTAGCCTTGGGATGCACAAAATGACATAAATGTTCATCCGATGACACAAATGCACTTATTGGATGAACTACATTCCTTATGTACGAAAAGTGATTAGAATAAGCCTTGGGATGCACAAAAAGACGTAAATTTTAAATTAATGACACAAACGCGCTAATTGGACGAACTACATTCTTTAAGTACGAAAAGTGATTAGAATAAGCCTTGGGATGCACAAAATGACGTAAATGTTTATCCAATGACACAAATGCACTTATTGGATGAACTTCATTCCTTAAGTACGAAAAGTGATTAGAATAAACATTGGGATTCACAAAATGACGTAAATGTTAAATTAATGACACAAACGCGCTATTTTTGATGAACTACATTCCTTAAGTACGAAAAGTGATTAGATTAAGCCTTGGGATGCACAAAATGACGTAAATGTTTATCCAATGACACAAATGCACTTATTGGATGAACTTTCTTCCTTAAGTAAGAAAAGTGATTAGAATTAGCCTTGGGATGCACAAAATGACGTAAATGTCCATCCGATGCCACAAATTGACTTATTGGATGAACTACATCCTTATGTACGAAAAGTGATTAGAATAAGCCTTGGGATGCACAAAATGACCTAAATGTTAATTTAATGACACAAACGCGCTTATTGGATGAACTACATGCCTTAAGTACGAAAAGTGATTAGAATAAGCCTTGGGATCCACAAATTGACGTAAATGTTCTTCCAATGACACAAATGCACGTATTGGATGAACTTCATTCCTTAAGTACGAAAAGTGATTAGAATAAGCATTGGGATTCACAAAATGACGTAAATGTTAAATTAATGACACAAACGCGCTTATTGGATGAACTGCATGCCTTAAGTACGAAAAGTGATTAGAATAAGCCTTGGGATCCACAAAATGACGTCAATGTTTATCCAATGACACAAATGCACTTATTGGATGAACTTCATTCCTTAAGTACGAAAAGTGATTAGAATAAGCCTTGGGATGCACAAAATGACGTAAATGTTAAATTAATGACACAAAATTGCTTATTGGATGAACTACAATCCTTTAGTACGAAAAGTGATTAGAATAAGCCTTGGGATGCAAAAAATGACCTAAATGTTAATTTAATGACACAAACGCGCTTATTGGATGAACTACATGCCTTAAGTACGAAAAGTGATTAGAATAAGCCTTGGGATCCACAAATTGACGTAAATGTTTATCCAATGACACAAATGCACGTATTGGATGAACTTCATTCCTTAAGTACGAAAAGTGATTAGAATTAGCCTTGGGATGCACAAAATAACGTAAATGTTAAATTAATGACAAAAATTGCTTATTGGATGAACTACATTCCTTTAGTACGAAAACTGATTAGAATAAGCCTTGGGATGCACAAAATGACCTAAATGATAATTTAATGACACAAACGCGCTTATTGGATGAACTACATGCCTTAAGTACGAAAAGTGATTGGAATAAGCCTTGGGATGCACAAAATGACGTAAATGTTCTTCCAATGACACAAACGCACTTATTGGATGAACTACATTCCTTAAGTACGAAAAGTGATTAGAATAAGCATTAGGATTCACAAAATGACGTAAATGTTAAATTAATGACACAAACGCGCTTATTGGATGAACTGCATGCCTTATGTACGAAAAGTGATTAGAATAAGCCTTGGGATCCACAAAATGACGTCAATGTTTATCCAATGACACAAATGCACTTATTGGATGAACTTCATTCCTTAAGTACGAAAAGTGATTAGAATTAGCCTTGGGATGCACAAAATGACGTAAATGTTCATCCAATGACACAAATGCACTTATTGGATGAACTACATTCCTTATGTACGAAAAGTGATTAGAATAAGCCTTGGGATGCACAAAAAGACGTAAATTTTAAATTAATGACACAAACGCGCTAATTGGACGAACTACATTCTTTAAGTACGAAAAGTGATTAGAATAAGCCTTGGGATGCACAAAATGACGTAAATGTTTATCCAATGACACAAATGCACTTATTGGATGAACTTCATTCCTTAAGTACGAAAAGTGATTAGAATAAACATTGGGATTCACAAAATGACATAAATGTTAAATTAATGACACAAACGTGCTATTTTTGATGAACTACATTCCTTAAGTACGAAAAGTGATTAGATTAAGCCTTGGGATGCACAAAATGACGTAAATGTTTATCCAATGACACAAATGCACTTATTGGATGAACTTTCTTCCTTAAGTAAGAAAAGTGATTAGAATTAGCCTTGGGATGCACAAAATGACGTAAATGTCCATCCGATGACACAAATTGACTTATTGGATGAACTACATCCTTATGTACGAAAAGTGATTAGAATAAGCCTTGGGATGCACAAAATGACGTAAATGTTAAATTAATGACACAAAATTGCTTATTGGATGAACTACAATCCTTTAGTACGAAAAGTGATTAGAATAAGCCTTGGGATGCAAAAAATGACCTAAATGTTAAGTTAATGACACAAACGCGCTTATTGGATGAACTACATGCCTTAAGTACAAAAAGTGATTAGAATAAGCCTTGGGATCCACAAATTGACGTAAATGTTCTTCCAATGACACAAATGCACGTATTGGATGAACTTCATTCCTTAAGTACGAAAAGTGATTAGAATAAGCATTGGGATTCACAAAATGACGTAAATGTTAAATTAATGACACAAACGCGCTTATTGGATGAACTGCATGCCTTAAGTACGAAAAGTGATTAGAATAAGCCTTGGGATCCACAAAATGACGTCAATGTTTATCCAATGACACAAATGCCCTTATTGGATGAACTTCATTCCTTAAGTACGAAAAGTGATTAGAATTAGCCTTGGGATGCACAAAATGACGTAAATGTCCATCCGATGCCACAAATTGACTTATTGGATGAACTACATCCTTATGTACGAAAAGTGATTAGAATAAGCCTTGGGATGCACAAAATGACGTAAATGTTAAATTAATGACACAAAATTGCTTATTGGATGAACTACATTCCTTCAGTACGAAAAGTGATTAGAATATGCCTTTGGATGCATAAAATGACCTAAATGTTTATCCAATGACACAAACGCGCTTATTGGATGAACTACATGCCTTAAGTACGAAAAGTGATTAAAATAAGACTTGGGATCCACAAAATGACGTAAATGTTTATCCAATGACACAAATGCAATTATTGGATGAACTTCATTCCTTAAGTACGAAAAGTGATTAGAATTAGCCTTGGGATGCAAAAAAATGACGTAAATGTTCATCCAATGACACAAACGCACTTATTGGATGAACTACATTCCTTATGTACGAAAAGTGATTAGAATAAGCCTTGGGATGCACAAAAAGACGTAAATGTTAAATTAATGACACAAACGCGCTTATTGGATGAACTACATTCCTTAAGTACGAAAAGTGATTAGAATAAGCCTTGGGATGGACAAAATGACGTAAATGTTCTTCCAATGACACAAATGCACTTATTGGATGAACTACATTCCTTAAGTACCAAAAGTGAGTAGAATAAGCCTTGGGATTCACAAAAAGACGTAAATGTTAAATTAATGACACAAACGCGCTTATTGGATGAACTGCATGCCTTAAGTACGAAAAGTGATTAGAATAAGCCTTGGGATGCAAAAAATGACCTAAATAATGACACAAACGCGCTTATTGGATGAACTACATTCCTTATGTACGAAAAGTGATTAGAATAAGCCTTGGGATGCACAAAATGACGTAAATGTTAAATTAATGACACAAAATTGCTTATTGGATGAACTACAATCCTTTAGTACGAAAAGTGATTAGAATAAGCCTTGGGATGCAAAAAATGACCTAAATGTTAATTTAATGAAACAAACGCGCTTATTGGATGAACTACATGCCTTAAGTACGAAAAGTGATTAGAATAAGCCTTGGGATCCACAAATTGACGTAAATGTTCTTCCAATGACACAAATGCACGTATTGGATGAACTTCATTCCTTAAGTACGAAAAGTGATTAGAATAAGCATTGGGATTCACAAAATGACGTAAATGTTAAATTAATGACACAAACGCGCTTATTGGATGAACTGCATGCCTTAAGTACGAAAAGTGATTAGAATAAGCCTTGGGATCCACAAAATGACGTCAATGTTTATCCAATGACACAAATGCACTTATTGGATGAACTTCATTCCTTAAGTACGAAAAGTGATTAGAATTAGCCTTGGGATGCACAAAATTACGTAAATGTTCATCCAATGACACAAATGCACTTATTGGATGAACTACATTCGTTATGTAAGAAAAGTGATTAGAATAAGCCTTGGGATGCACAAAAAGACGTAAATTTTAAATTAATGACACAAACGCGCTTATTGGACGAACTACATTCCTTAAGTACGAAAAGTGATAAGAATAAGCCTTGGGATGCACAAAATGACGTAAATGTTTATCCAATGATACAAATGCACTTATTGGATGAACTTCATTCCTTAAGTACGAAAAGTGATTAGAATAAACATTGGGATTCACAAAATGACGTAAATGTTAAATTAATGACACAAACGCGCTATTTTTGATGAACTACATTCCTTAAGTACGAAAAGTGATTAGATTAAGCCTTGGGATGCACAAAATGACGTAAATGTTTATCCAATGACACAAATGCACTTATTGGATGAACTTTCTTCCTTAAGTAAGAAAAGTGATTAGAATTAGCCTTGGGATGCACAAAATGACGTAAATGTCCATCCGATGCCACAAATTGACTTATTGGATGAACTACATCCTTATGTACGAAAAGTGATTAGAATAAGCCTTGGGATGCACAAAATGACGTAAATGTTAAATTAATGACACAACATTGCTTATTGGATGAACTACATTCCTTCAGTACGAAAAGTGATTAGAATATGCCTTTGGATGCATAAAATGACCTAAATGTTTATCCAATGACACAAACGCGCTTATTGGATGAACTACATGCCTTAAGTACGAAAAGTGATTAAAATAAGCCTTGGGATCCACAAAATGACGTAAATGTTTATCCAATGACACAAATGCAATTATTGGATGAACTTCGTTCCTTAAGTACGAAAAGTGATTAGAATTAGCCTTGGGATGCAAAAAAATGACGTAAATGTTCATCCAATGACACAAACGCACTTATTGGATGAACTACATTCCTTATGTACGAAAAGTGATTAGAATAAGCCTTGGGATGCACAAAATGACGTAAATGTTAAATTAATGACACAAACGCGCTTATTGGATGAACTACATTCCTTAAGTACGAAAAGTGATTAGAATAAGCCTTGGGATGCACAAAATGACGTAAATGTTCATCCAATGACACAAATGCACTTATTGGATGAACTTCATTCCTTAAGTACGAAAAGTGATTAGAATAAGCCTTGGGATGCACAAAATGACGTAAATGTTCATCCAATGACACAAATGCACTTATTGGATGAACTACATTCCTTAAGTACGAAAAGTGATTAGAATAAGCCTTGGGATGCACAAAATGACGTAAATGTTTATCCAATGACACAAAGGCACTTATTGGATGAACTTCATTCCTTAACTACGAAAAGTGATTAGAATAAGCCTTGGGATGCACAAAATGACGTAAATGTTCATCCAATGACACAAATGCACTTATTGGATGAACTACATTCCTTAAGTACGAAAAGTGATTAGAATAAGCCTTGGGATGCACAAAAAGACGTAAATTTTAAATTAATGACACAAACGCGCTTATTGGACGAACTACATTCCTTAACTACGAAAAGTGATAAGAATAAGCCTTGGGATGCACAAAATGACGTAAATGTTTATCCAATGACACAAATGCACTTATTGGATGAACTTCATTCCTTAAGTACGAAAAGTGATTAGAATAAACATTGGGATTCACAAAATGACGTAAATGTTAAATTAATGACACAAACGCGCTTATTGGATGAACTGCATGCCTTAAGTACGAAAAGTGATTAGAATAAGCCTTGGGATCCACAAAATGACGTCAATGTTTATCCAATGACACAAATGCACTTATTGGATGAACTTCATTCCTTAAGTACGAAAAGTGATTAGAATTAGCCTTGGGATGCACAAAATGACGTAAATGTTCATCCAATGACACAAATGCACTTATTGGATGAACTACATTCCTTAAGTACCAAAAGTGAGTAGAATAAGCCTTGGGATTCACAAAAAGACGTAAATGTTAAATTAATGACACAAACGCGCTTATTGGATGAAATGCATGCCTTAAGTACGAAAAGTGATTAGAATAAGCCTTGGGATGCAAAAAATGACCTAAATAATGACACAAACGCGCTTATTGGATGAACTACATTCCTTATGTACGAAAAGTGATTAGAATAAGCCTTGGGATGCACAAAATGACGTAAATGTTAAATTAATGACACAAAATTGCTTATTGGATGAACTACAATCCTTTAGTACGAAAAGTGATTAGAATAAGCCTTGGGATGCAAAAAATGACCTAAATGTTAATTTAATGACACAAACGCGCTTATTGGATGAACTACATGCCTTAAGTACGAAAAGTGATTAGAATAAGCCTTGGGATCCATAAATTGACGTAAATGTTCTTCCAATGACACAAATGCACGTATTGGATGAACTTCATTCCTTAAGTACGAAAAGTGATTAGAATAAGCATTGGGATTCACAAAATGACGTAAATGTTAAATTAATGACACAAACGCGCTTATTGGATGAACTGCATGCCTTAAGTACGAAAAGTGATTAGAATAAGCCTTGGGATGCAAAAAATGACCTAAATAATGACACAAACGCGCTTATTGGATGAACTACATTCCTTATGTACGAAAAGTGATTAGAATAAGCCTTGGGATGCACAAAATGACGTAAATGTTAAATTAATGACACAAAATTGCTTATTGGATGAACTACAATCCTTTAGTACGAAAAGTGATTAGAATAAGCCTTGGGATGCAAAAAATGACCTAAATGTTAATTTAATGACACAAACGCGCTTATTGGATGAACTACATGCCTTAAGTACGAAAAGTGATTAGAATAAGCCTTGGGATCCACAAATTGACGTAAATGTTCTTCCAATGACACAAATGCACGTATTGGATGAACTTCATTCCTTAAGTACGAAAAGTGATTAGAATAAGCATTGGGATTCACAAAATGACGTAAATGTTAAATTAATGACACAAACACGCTTATTGGATGAACTGCATGCCTTAAGTACGAAAAGTGATTAGAATAAGCCTTGGGATCCACAAAATGACGTCAATGTTTATCCAATGACACAAATGCACTTATTGGATGAACTTCATTCCTTAAGTACGAAAAGTGATTAGAATTAGCCTTGGGATGCACAAAATGACGTAAATGTTCATCCAATGACACAAATGCACTTATTGGATGAACTACATTCGTTATGTAAGAAAAGTGATTAGAATAAGCCTTGGGATGCACAAAAAGACGTAAATTTTAAATTAATGACACAAACGCGCTTATTGGATGAACTGCATGCCTTAAGTACGAAAAGTGATTAGAATAAGCCTTGGGATCCACAAAATGACGTCAATGTTTATCCAATGACACAAATGCACTTATTGGATGAACTTCATTCCTTAAGTACGAAAAGTGATTAGAATTAGCCTTGGGATGCACAAAATGACGTAAATGTTCATCCAATGACACAAATGCACTTATTGGATGAACTACATTCCTTATGTACGAAAAGTGATTAGAATAAGCCTTGGGATGCACAAAAAGACGTAAATTTTAAATTAATGACACAAACGCGCTTATTGGACGAACTACATTCCTTAACTACGAAAAGTGATAAGAATAAGCCTTGGGATGCACAAAATGACGTAAATGTTTATCCAATGACACAAATGCACTTATTGGATGAACTTCATTCCTTAAGTACGAAAAGTGATTAGAATAAACATTGGGATTCACAAAATGACGTAAATGTTAAATTAATGACACAAACGCGCTATTTTTGATGAACTACATTCCTTAAGTACGAAAAGTGATTAGATTAAGCCTTGGGATGCACAAAATGACGTAAATGTTTATCCAATGACACAAATGCACTTATTGGATGAACTTTCTTCCTTAAGTAAGAAAAGTGATTAGAATTAGCCTTGGGATGCACAAAATGACGTAAATGTCCATCCGATGCCACAAATTGACTTATTGGATGAACTACATCCTTATGTACGAAAAGTGATTAGAATAAGCCTTGGGATGCACAAAATGACGTAAATGTTAAATTAATGACACAACATTGCTTATTGGATGAACTACATTCCTTCAGTACGAAAAGTGATTAGAATATGCCTTTGGATGCATAAAATGACCTAAATGTTTATCCAATGACACAAACGCGCTTATTGGATGAACTACATGCCTTAAGTACGAAAAGTGATTAAAATAAGCCTTGGGATCCACAAAATGACGTAAATGTTTATCCAATGACACAAATGCAATTATTGGATGAACTTCGTTCCTTAAGTACGAAAAGTGATTAGAATTAGCCTTGGGATGCAAAAAAATGACGTAAATGTTCATCCAATGACACAAACGCACTTATTGGATGAACTACATTCCTTATGTACGAAAAGTGATTAGAATAAGCCTTGGGATGCACAAAAAGACGTAAATGTTAAATTAATGACACAAACGCGGTTATTGGATGAACTACATTCCTTAAGTACGAAAAGTGATTAGAATAAGCCTTGGGATGGACAAAATGACGTAAATGTTCTTCCAATGACACAAATGCACTTATTGGATGAACTACATTCCTTAAGTACCAAAAGTGAGTAGAATAAGCCTTGGGATTCACAAAAAGACGTAAATGTTAAATTAATGACACAAACGCGCTTATTGGATGAACTGCATGCCTTAAGTACGAAAAGTGATTAGAATAAGCCTTGGGATGCAAAAAATGACCTAAATAATGACACAAACGCGCTTATTGGATGAACTACATTCCTTATGTACGAAAAGTGATTAGAATAAGCCTTGGGATGCACAAAATGACGTAAATGTTAAATTAATGACACAAAATTGCTTATTGGATGAACTACAATCCTTTAGTACGAAAAGTGATTAGAATAAGCCTTGGGATGCAAAAAATGACCTAAATGTTAATTTAATGACACAAACGCGCTTATTGGATGAACTACATGCCTTAAGTACGAAAAGTGATTAGAATAAGCCTTGGGATCCACAAATTGACGTAAATGTTCTTCCAATGACACAAATGCACGTATTGGATGAACTTCATTCCTTAAGTACGAAAAGTGATTAGAATAAGCATTGGGATTCACAAAATGACGTAAATGTTAAATTAATGACACAAACGCGCTTATTGGATGAACTGCATGCCTTAAGTACGAAAAGTGATTAGAATAAGCCTTGGGATCCACAAAATGACGTCAATGTTTATCCAATGACACAAATGCACTTATTGGATGAACTTCATTCCTTAAGTACGAAAAGTGATTAGAATTAGCCTTGGGATGCACAAAATTACGTAAATGTTCATCCAATGACACAAATGCACTTATTGGATGAACTACATTCGTTATGTAAGAAAAGTGATTAGAATAAGCCTTGGGATGCACAAAAAGACGTAAATTTTAAATTAATGACACAAACGCGCTTATTGGACGAACTACATTCCTTAAGTACGAAAAGTGATAAGAATAAGCCTTGGGATGCACAAAATGACGTAAATGTTTATCCAATGACACAAATGCACTTATTGGATGAACTTCATTCCTTAAGTACGAAAAGTGATTAGAATAAACATTGGGATTCACAAAATGACGTAAATGTTAAATTAATGACACCAACGCGCTATTTTTGATGAACTACATTCCTTAAGTACGAAAAGTGATTAGATTAAGCCTTGGGATGCACAAAATGACGTAAATGTTTATCCAATGACACAAATGCACTTATTGGATGAACTTTCTTCCTTAAGTAAGAAAAGTGATTAGAATTAGCCTTGGGATGCACAAAATGACGTAAATGTCCATCCGATGCCACAAATTGACTTATTGGATGAACTACATTCCTTATGTACGAAAAGTGATTAGAATAAGCCTTGGGATGCACAAAAAGACGTAAATTTTAAATTAATGACACAAACGCGCTTATTGGACGAACTACATTCCTTAACTACGAAAAGTGATAAGAATAAGCCTTGGGATGCACAAAATGACGTAAATGTTTATCCAATGACACAAATGCACTTATTGGATGAACTTCATTCCTTAAGTACGAAAAGTGATTAGAATAAACATTGGGATTCACAAAATGACGTAAATGTTAAATTAATGACACAAACGCGCTATTTTTGATGAACTACATTCCTTAAGTACGAAAAGTGATTAGATTAAGCCTTGGGATGCACAAAATGACGTAAATGTTTATCCAATGACACAAATGCACTTATTGGATGAACTTTCTTCCTTAAGTAAGAAAAGTGATTAGAATTAGCCTTGGGATGCACAAAATGACGTAAATGTCCATCCGATGCCACAAATTGACTTATTGGATGAACTACATCCTTATGTACGAAAAGTGATTAGAATAAGCCTTGGGATGCACAAAATGACCTAAATGTTAATTTAATGACACAAACGCGCTTATTGGATGAACTACATGCCTTAAGTACGAAAAGTGATTAGAATAAGCCTTGGGATCCACAAATTGACGTAAATGTTCTTCCAATGACACAAATGCACGTATTGGATGAACTTCATTCCTTAAGTACGAAAAGTGATTAGAATAAGCATTGGGATTCACAAAATGACGTAAATGTTAAATTAATGACACAAACGCGCTTATTGGATGAACTGCATGCCTTAAGTACGAAAAGTGATTAGAATAAGCCTTGGGATCCACAAAATGACGTCAATGTTTATCCAATGACACAAATGCACTTATTGGATGAACTTCATTCCTTAAGTACGAAAAGTGATTAGAATTAGCCTTGGGATGCACAAAATGACGTAAATGTTCATCCAATGACACAAATGCACTTATTGGATGAACTACATTCCTTAAGTACGAAAAGTGATTAGAATAAGCCTTGGGATGCACAAAATGACGTAAATGTTCATCCAATGACACAAAAAAGGCTTATTGAATAAACTACATTCCTTTAGTACGATAAGTGATTAGAATTAGCCTTGGGTTGCACAAAATGACGTAAATGTTCATCCAATGACACAAATGCACTTATTGGATGAACTACATTCCTTAAATACGAAAAGTGATAAGAATAAGCCTTGGGATGCACAAAATGACGTAAATGTTCATCCAATGACACAAATGCACTTATTGGATGAACTTCATTCCTTAGCTCTGAAAAGTGATTAGAATAAGCCTTGGGATGCACAAAATGACGTAAATGTTCATCCAATGACACAAATGCACTTATTGGATGAACTACATTCCTTAAGTACGAAAAGTGATTAGAATAAGCCTTGGGATGCACAAAAAGACGTAAATTTTAAATTAATGACACAAACGCGCTTATTGGACGAACTACATTCCTTAACTACGAAAAGTGATAAGAATAAGCCTTGGGATGCACAAAATGACGTAAATGTTTATCCAATGACACAAATGCACTTATTGGATGAACTTCATTCCTTAAGTACGAAAAGTGATTAGAATAAACATTGGGATTCACAAAATGACGTAAATGTTAAATTAATGACACAAACGCGCTATTTTTGATGAACTACATTCCTTAAGTACGAAAAGTGATTAGATTATGCCTTGGGATGCACAAAATGACGTAAATGTTTATCCAATGACACAAATGCACTTATTGGATGAACTTTCTTCCTTAAGTAAGAAAAGTGATTAGAATTAGCCTTGGGATGCACAAAATGACGTAAATGTCCATCCGATGCCACAAATTGACTTATTGGATGAACTACATCCTTATGTACGAAAAGTGATTAGAATAAGCCTTGGGATGCACAAAATGACGTAAATGTTAAATTAATGACACAACATTGCTTATTGGATGAACTACATTCCTTCAGTACGAAAAGTGATTAGAATATGCCTTTGGATGCATAAAATGACCTAAATGTTTATCCAATGACACAAACGCGCTTATTGGATGAACTACATGCCTTAAGTACGAAAAGTGATTAAAATAAGCCTTGGGATCCACAAAATGACGTAAATGTTTATCCAATGACACAAATGCAATTATTGGATGAACTTCGTTCCTTAAGTACGAAAAGTGATTAGAATTAGCCTTGGGATGCAAAAAAATGACGTAAATGTTCATCCAATGACACAAACGCACTTATTGGATGAACTACATTCCTTATGTACGAAAAGTGATTAGAATAAGCCTTGGGATGCACAAAAAGACGTAAATGTTAAATTAATGACACAAACGCGCTTATTGGATGAACTACATTCCTTAAGTACGAAAAGTGATGAGAATAAGCCTTGGGATGGACAAAATGACGTAAATGTTCTTCCAATGACACAAATGCACTTATTGGATGAACTACATTCCTTAAGTACCAAAAGTGAGTAGAATAAGCCTTGGGATTCACAAAAAGACGTAAATGTTAAATTAATGACACAAACGCGCTTATTGGATGAACTGCATGCCTTAAGTACGAAAAGTGATTAGAATAAGCCTTGGGATGCAAAAAATGACCTAAATAATGACACAAACGCGCTTATTGGATGAACTACATTCCTTATGTACGAAAAGTGATTAGAATAAGCCTTGGGATGCACAAAATGACGTAAATGTTAAATTAATGACACAAAATTGCTTATTGGATGAACTACAATCCTTTAGTACGAAAAGTGATTAGAATAAGCCTTGGGATGCAAAAAATGACCTAAATGTTAATTTAATGAAACAAACGCGCTTATTGGATGAACTACATGCCTTAAGTACGAAAAGTGATTAGAATAAGCCTTGGGATCCACAAATTGACGTAAATGTTCTTCCAATGACACAAATGCACGTATTGGATGAACTTCATTCCTTAAGTACGAAAAGTGATTAGAATAAGCATTGGGATTCACAAAATGACGTAAATGTTAAATTAATGACACAAACGCGCTTATTGGATGAACTGCATGCCTTAAGTACGAAAAGTGATTAGAATAAGCCTTGGGATCCACAAAATGACGTCAATGTTTATCCAATGACACAAATGCACTTATTGGATGAACTTCATTCCTTAAGTACGAAAAGTGATTAGAATTAGCCTTGGGATGCACAAAATTACGTAAATGTTCATCCAATGACACAAATGCACTTATTGGATGAACTACATTCGTTATGTAAGAAAAGTGATTAGAATAAGCCTTGGGATGCACAAAAAGACGTAAATTTTAAATTAATGACACAAACGCGCTTATTGGACGAACTACATTCCTTAAGTACGAAAAGTGATAAGAATAAGCCTTGGGATGCACAAAATGACGTAAATGTTTATCCAATGATACAAATGCACTTATTGGATGAACTTCATTCCTTAAGTACGAAAAGTGATTAGAATAAACATTGGGATTCACAAAATGACGTAAATGTTAAATTAATGACACAAACGCGCTATTTTTGATGAACTACATTCCTTAAGTACGAAAAGTGATTAGATTAAGCCTTGGGATGCACAAAATGACGTAAATGTTTATCCAATGACACAAATGCACTTATTGGATGAACTTTCTTCCTTAAGTAAGAAAAGTGATTAGAATTAGCCTTGGGATGCACAAAATGACGTAAATGTCCATCCGATGCCACAAATTGACTTATTGGATGAACTACATCCTTATGTACGAAAAGTGATTAGAATAAGCCTTGGGATGCACAAAATGACGTAAATGTTAAATTAATGACACAACATTGCTTATTGGATGAACTACATTCCTTCAGTACGAAAAGTGATTAGAATATGCCTTTGGATGCATAAAATGACCTAAATGTTTATCCAATGACACAAACGCGCTTATTGGATGAACTACATGCCTTAAGTACGAAAAGTGATTAAAATAAGCCTTGGGATCCACAAAATGACGTAAATGTTTATCCAATGACACAAATGCAATTATTGGATGAACTTCGTTCCTTAAGTACGAAAAGTGATTAGAATTAGCCTTGGGATGCAAAAAAATGACGTAAATGTTCATCCAATGACACAAACGCACTTATTGGATGAACTACATTCCTTATGTACGAAAAGTGATTAGAATAAGCCTTGGGATGCACAAAAAGACGTAAATGTTAAATTAATGACACAAACGCGGTTATTGGATGAACTACATTCCTTAAGTACGAAAAGTGATTAGAATAAGCCTTGGGATGGACAAAATGACGTAAATGTTCTTCCAATGACACAAATGCACTTATTGGATGAACTACATTCCTTAAGTACCAAAAGTGAGTAGAATAAGCCTTGGGATTCACAAAAAGACGTAAATGTTAAATTAATGACACAAACGCGCTTATTGGATGAACTGCATGCCTTAAGTACGAAAAGTGATTAGAATAAGCCTTGGGATGCAAAAAATGACCTAAATAATGACACAAACGCGCTTATTGGATGAACTACATTCCTTATGTACGAAAAGTGATTAGAATAAGCCTTGGGATGCACAAAATGACGTAAATGTTAAATTAATGACACAAAATTGCTTATTGGATGAACTACAATCCTTTAGTACGAAAAGTGATTAGAATAAGCCTTGGGATGCAAAAAGTGACCTAAATGTTAATTTAATGACACAAACGCGCTTATTGGATGAACTACATGCCTTAAGTACGAAAAGTGATTAGAATAAGCCTTGGGATCCATAAATTGACGTAAATGTTCTTCCAATGACACAAATGCACGTATTGGATGAACTTCATTCCTTAAGTACGAAAAGTGATTAGAATAAGCATTGGGATTCACAAAATGACGTAAATGTTAAATTAATGACACAAACGCGCTTATTGGATGAACTGCATGCCTTAAGTACGAAAAGTGATTATAATAAGCCTTGGGATCCACAAAATGACGTCAATGTTTATCCAATGACACAAATGCACTTATTGGATGAACTTCATTCCTTAAGTACGAAAAGTGATTAGAATTAGCCTTGGGATGCACAAAATGACGTAAATGTTCATCCAATGACACAAATGCACTTATTGGATGAACTACATTCCTTAAGTACCAAAAGTGAGTAGAATAAGCCTTGGGATTCACAAAAAGACGTAAATGTTAAATTAATGACACAAACGCGCTTATTGGATGAACTGCATGCCTTAAGTACGAAAAGTGATTAGAATAAGCCTTGGGATGCAAAAAATGACCTAAATAATGACACAAACGCGCTTATTGGATGAACTACATTCCTTATGTACGAAAAGTGATTAGAATAAGCCTTGGGATGCACAAAATGACGTAAATGTTAAATTAATGACACAAAATTGCTTATTGGATGAACTACAATCCTTTAGTACGAAAAGTGATTAGAATAAGCCTTGGGATGCAAAAAATGACCTAAATGTTAATTTAATGAAACAAACGCGCTTATTGGATGAACTACATGCCTTAAGTACGAAAAGTGATTAGAATAAGCCTTGGGATCCACAAATTGACGTAAATGTTCTTCCAATGACACAAATGCACGTATTGGATGAACTTCATTCCTTAAGTACGAAAAGTGATTAGAATAAGCATTGGGATTCACAAAATGACGTAAATGTTAAATTAATGACACAAACGCGCTTATTGGATGAACTGCATGCCTTAAGTACGAAAAGTGATTAGAATAAGCCTTGGGATCCACAAAATGACGTCAATGTTTATCCAATGACACAAATGCACTTATTGGATGAACTTCATTCCTTAAGTACGAAAAGTGATTAGAATTAGCCTTGGGATGCACAAAATTACGTAAATGTTCATCCAATGACACAAATGCACTTATTGGATGAACTACATTCGTTATGTAAGAAAAGTGATTAGAATAAGCCTTGGGATGCACAAAAAGACGTAAATTTTAAATTAATGACACAAACGCGCTTATTGGACGAACTACATTCCTTAAGTACGAAAAGTGATAAGAATAAGCCTTGGGATGCACAAAATGACGTAAATGTTTATCCAATGATACAAATGCACTTATTGGATGAACTTCATTCCTTAAGTACGAAAAGTGATTAGAATAAACATTGGGATTCACAAAATGACGTAAATGTTAAATTAATGACACAAACGCGCTATTTTTGATGAACTACATTCCTTAAGTACGAAAAGTGATTAGATTAAGCCTTGGGATGCACAAAATGACGTAAATGTTTATCCAATGACACAAATGCACTTATTGGATGAACTTTCTTCCTTAAGTAAGAAAAGTGATTAGAATTAGCCTTGGGATGCACAAAATGACGTAAATGTCCATCCGATGCCACAAATTGACTTATTGGATGAACTACATCCTTATGTACGAAAAGTGATTAGAATAAGCCTTGGGATGCACAAAATGACGTAAATGTTAAATTAATGACACAACATTGCTTATTGGATGAACTACATTCCTTCAGTACGAAAAGTGATTAGAATATGCCTTTGGATGCATAAAATGACCTAAATGTTTATCCAATGACACAAACGCGCTTATTGGATGAACTACATGCCTTAAGTACGAAAAGTGATTAAAATAAGCCTTGGGATCCACAAAATGACGTAAATGTTTATCCAATGACACAAATGCAATTATTGGATGAACTTCGTTCCTTAAGTACGAAAAGTGATTAGAATTAGCCTTGGGATGCAAAAAAATGACGTAAATGTTCATCCAATGACACAAACGCACTTATTGGATGAACTACATTCCTTATGTACGAAAAGTGATTAGAATAAGCCTTGGGATGCACAAAAAGACGTAAATGTTAAATTAATGACACAAACGCGGTTATTGGATGAACTACATTCCTTAAGTACGAAAAGTGATTAGAATAAGCCTTGGGATGGACAAAATGACGTAAATGTTCTTCCAATGACACAAATGCACTTATTGGATGAACTACATTCCTTAAGTACCAAAAGTGAGTAGAATAAGCCTTGGGATTCACAAAAAGACGTAAATGTTAAATTAATGACACAAACGCGCTTATTGGATGAACTGCATGCCTTAAGTACGAAAAGTGATTAGAATAAGCCTTGGGATGCAAAAAATGACCTAAATAATGACACAAACGCGCTTATTGGATGAACTACATTCCTTATGTACGAAAAGTGATTAGAATAAGCCTTGGGATGCACAAAATGACGTAAATGTTAAATTAATGACACAAAATTGCTTATTGGATGAACTACAATCCTTTAGTACGAAAAGTGATTAGAATAAGCCTTGGGATGCACAAAAAGACGTAAATTTTAAATTAATGACACAAACGCGCTTATTCGATGAACTACATTCCTTAAGTACGAAAAGTGATAAGAATAAGCCTTGGGATGCACAAAATGACGTAAATGTTTATCCAATGACACAAATGCACTTATTGGATGAACTTCATTCCTTAGGTACGAAAAGTGATTAGAATAAACATTGGGATTCACAAAATGACGTAAATGTGAAATTAATGACACAAACGCGCTATTTTTGATGAACTACATTCCTTAAGTACGAAAAGTGATTAGATTAAGCCTTGGGATGCACAAAATGACGTAAATGTTTATCCAATGACACAAATGCACTTATTGGATGAACTTTCTTCCTTAAGTAAGAAAAGTGATTAGAATTAGCCTTGGGATGCACAAAATGACGTAAATGTCCATCCGATGCCACAAATTGACTTATTGGATGAACTACATCCTTATGTACGAAAAGTGATTAGAATAAGCCTTGGGATGCACAAAATGACGTAAATGTTAAATTAATGACACAAAATTGCTTATTGGATGAACTACATTCCTTCAGTACGAAAAGTGATTAGAATATGCCTTTGGATGCATAAAATGACCTAAATGTTAATTTAATGACACAAACGCGCTTATTGGATGCACTACATTCCTTAAGTACGAAAAGTGATTAGAATAAGCCTTGGGATACACAAAATGACGTAAATGTTTATCCAATGACACAAATGCGCTTATTGGATGAACTACATTCCTTATGTACGAAAAGAGATTAGAATCAGCCTTGGGATGCACAAAAAGACGTAAATGTTAAATTAATGCCACAAACGCGCTTATTGGATGAACTACATTCCTTAAGTACGAAAAGTGATTAGAATAAGCCTTCGGATGCACAAAATGACCTAAATGTTAAATTAATGACACAAACGCGCTTGTTGGATGAACTTCATTCCTTAAGTACGAAAAGTGATTAGAATAAGCCTTGGGATGCACAAAATGACGTAAATGTTCATCCAATGACACAAATGCACTTATTGGATGAACTACATTCCTTATGTACGAAAAGTGATTAGAATAAGCCTTGGGATTCACAAAATGACCTAAATGTTATTTTAATGACACAAACGCGCTTATTGGATGAACTACATGCCTTAAGTACGAAAGGTGATTAGAATAAGCCTTGGGATGCACAAAATGACGTAAATGTTCTTCCAATGACACAAACGCACTTATTGGATGAACTACATTCCTTAAGTACGAAAAGTGATTAGAATAAACATTGGGATTCACAAAATGACGTAAATGTTAAATTAATGACACAAACGCGCTTATTGGATGAACTACATGCCTTAAGTACAAAAAGTGATTAAAATAAGCCTTGGGATCCACAAAATGACGTAAATGTTTATCCAATGACACAAATGCAATTATTGGATGAACTTCATTCCTTAAGTACGAAAAGTGATTAGAATTAGCCTTGGGATGCACAAAATGACGTAAATGTTCATCCAATGACACAAACGCACTTATTGGATGAACTACATTCCTTATGTACGAAAAGTGATTAGAATAAGCCTTGGGATGCACAAAAAGACGTAAATGTTAAATTAATGACACAAACGCGCTTATTGGATGAACTACATTTCTTAAGTACGAAAAGTGATTAGAATAAGCCTTAGGATGGACAAAATGACGTAAATGTTCTTCCAATGACACAAATGCACTTATTGGATGAACTACATTCCTTATGTACGAAAAGTGATTAGAATAAGCCTTGGGATGCACAAAAAGACGTAAATTTTAAATTAATGACACAAACGCGCTTATTGGACGAACTACATTCCTTAACTACGAAAAGTGATAAGAATAAGCCTTGGGATGCACAAAATGACGTAAATGTTTATCCAATGACACAAATGCACTTATTGGATGAACTTCATTCCTTAAGTACGAAAAGTGATTAGAATAAACATTGGGATTCACAAAATGACGTAAATGTTAAATTAATGACACAAACGCGCTATTTTTGATGAACTACATTCCTTAAGTACGAAAAGTGATTAGATTAAGCCTTGGGATGCACAAAATGACGTAAATGTTTATCCAATGACACAAATGCACTTATTGGATGAACTTTCTTCCTTAAGTAAGAAAAGTGATTAGAATTAGCCTTGGGATGCACAAAATGACGTAAATGTCCATCCGATGCCACAAATTGACTTATTGGATGAACTACATCCTTATGTACGAAAAGTGATTAGAATAAGCCTTGGGATGCACAAAATGACGTAAATGTTAAATTAATGACACAACATTGCTTATTGGATGAACTACATTCCTTCAGTACGAAAAGTGATTAGAATATGCCTTTGGATGCATAAAATGACCTAAATGTTTATCCAATGACACAAACGCGCTTATTGGATGAACTACATGCCTTAAGTACGAAAAGTGATTAAAATAAGCCTTGGGATCCACAAAATGACGTAAATGTTTATCCAATGACACAAATGCAATTATTGGATGAACTTCGTTCCTTAAGTACGAAAAGTGATTAGAATTAGCCTTGGGATGCAAAAAAATGACGTAAATGTTCATCCAATGACACAAACGCACTTATTGGATGAACTACATTCCTTATGTACGAAAAGTGATTAGAATAAGCCTTGGGATGCACAAAAAGACGTAAATGTTAAATTAATGACACAAACGCGGTTATTGGATGAACTACATTCCTTAAGTACGAAAAGTGATTAGAATAAGCCTTGGGATGGACAAAATGACGTAAATGTTCTTCCAATGACACAAATGCACTTATTGGATGAACTACATTCCTTAAGTACCAAAAGTGAGTAGAATAAGCCTTGGGATTCACAAAAAGACGTAAATGTTAAATTAATGACACAAACGCGCTTATTGGATGAACTGCATGCCTTAAGTACGAAAAGTGATTAGAATAAGCCTTGGGATGCAAAAAATGACCTAAATAATGACACAAACGCGCTTATTGGATGAACTACATTCCTTATGTACGAAAAGTGATTAGAATAAGCCTTGGGATGCACAAAATGACGTAAATGTTAAATTAATGACACAAAATTGCTTATTGGATGAACTACAATCCTTTAGTACGAAAAGTGATTAGAATAAGCCTTGGGATGCACAAAAAGACGTAAATTTTAAATTAATGACACAAACGCGCTTATTCGATGAACTACATTCCTTAAGTACAAAAAGTGATAAGAATAAGCCTTGGGATGCACAAAATGACGTAAATGTTTATCCAATGACACAAATGCACTTATTGGATGAACTTCATTCCTTAAGTACGAAAAGTGATTAGAATAAACATTGGGATTCACAAAATGACGTAAATGTCCATCCGATGCCACAAATTGACTTATTGGATGAACTACATCCTTATGTACGAAAAGTGATTAGAATAAGCCTTGGGATGCACAAAATGACGTAAATGTTAAATTAATGACACATAATTGCTTATTGGATGAACTACATTCCTTCAGTACGAAAAGTGATTAGAATATGCCTTTGGATGCATAAAATGACCTAAATGTTAATTTAATGACACAAACGCGCTTATTGGATGAACTACATTCCTTAAGTACGAAAAGTGATTAGAATAAGCCTTGGGATCCACAAAATGACGTAAATGTTTATCCAATGACACAAATGCGCTTATTGGATGAACTACATTCCTTATGTACGAAAAGAGATTAGAATCAGCCTTGGGATGCACAAAAAGACGTAAATGTTAAATTAATGCCACAAACGCGCTTATTGGATGAACTACATTCCTTAAGTACGAAAAGTGATTAGAATAAGCCTTCGGATGCACAAAATGACCTAAATGTTAAATTAATGACACAAACGCGCTTGTTGGATGAACTTCATTCCTTAAGTACGAAAAGTGATTAGAATAAGCCTTGGGATGCACAAAATGACGTAAATGTTCATCCAATGACACAAATGCACTTATTGGATGAACTACATTCCTTATGTACGAAAAGTGATTAGAATAAGCCTTGGGATTCACAAAATGACCTAAATGTTATTTTAATGACACAAACGCGCTTATTGGATGAACTACATGCCTTAAGTACGAAAGGTGATTAGAATAAGCCTTGGGATGCACAAAATGACGTAAATGTTCTTCCAATGACACAAACGCACTTATTGGATGAACTACATTCCTTAAGTACGAAAAGTGATTAGAATAAACATTGGGATTCACAAAATGACGTAAATGTTAAATTAATGACACAAACGCGCTTATTGGATGAACTACATGCCTTAAGTACAAAAAGTGATTAAAATAAGCCTTGGGATCCACAAAATGACGTAAATGTTTATCCAATGACACAAATGCAATTATTGGATGAACTTCATTCCTTAAGTACGAAAAGTGATTAGAATTAGCCTTGGGATGCACAAAATGACGTAAATGTTCATCCAATGACACAAACGCACTTATTGGATGAACTACATTCCTTATGTACGAAAAGTGATTAGAATAAGCCTTGGGATGCACAAAAAGACGTAAATGTTAAATTAATGACACAAACGCGCTTATTGGATGAACTACATTTCTTAAGTACGAAAAGTGATTAGAATAAGCCTTAGGATGGACAAAATGACGTAAATGTTCTTCCAATGACACAAATGCACTTATTGGATGAACTACATTCCTTATGTACGAAAAGTGATTAGAATAAGCCTTGGGATGCACAAAAAGACGTAAATTTTAAATTAATGACACAAACGCGCTTATTGGACGAACTACATTCCTTAACTACGAAAAGTGATAAGAATAAGCCTTGGGATGCACAAAATGACGTAAATGTTTATCCAATGACACAAATGCACTTATTGGATGAACTTCATTCCTTAAGTACGAAAAGTGATTAGAATAAACATTGGGATTCACAAAATGACGTAAATGTTAAATTAATGACACAAACGCGCTATTTTTGATGAACTACATTCCTTAAGTACGAAAAGTGATTAGATTAAGCCTTGGGATGCACAAAATGACGTAAATGTTTATCCAATGACACAAATGCACTTATTGGATGAACTTTCTTCCTTAAGTAAGAAAAGTGATTAGAATTAGCCTTGGGATGCACAAAATGACGTAAATGTCCATCCGATGCCACAAATTGACTTATTGGATGAACTACATCCTTATGTACGAAAAGTGATTAGAATAAGCCTTGGGATGCACAAAATGACCTAAATGTTAATTTAATGACACAAACGCGCTTATTGGATGAACTACATGCCTTAAGTACGAAAAGTGATTAGAATAAGCCTTGGGATCCACAAATTGACGTAAATGTTCTTCCAATGACACAAATGCACGTATTGGATGAACTTCATTCCTTAAGTACGAAAAGTGATTAGAATAAGCATTGGGATTCACAAAATGACGTAAATGTTAAATTAATGACACAAACGCGCTTATTGGATGAACTGCATGCCTTAAGTACGAAAAGTGATTAGAATAAGCCTTGGGATCCACAAAATGACGTCAATGTTTATCCAATGACACAAATGCACTTATTGGATGAACTTCATTCCTTAAGTACGAAAAGTGATTAGAATAAGCCTTGGGATGCACAAAATGACGTAAATGTTAAATTAATGACACAAAATTGCTTATTGGATGAACTACAATCCTTTAGTACGAAAAGTGATTAGAATAAGCCTTGGGATGCAAAAAATGACCTAAATGTTAATTTAATGACACAAACGCGCTTATTGGATGAACTACATGCCTTAAGTACGAAAAGTGATTAGAATAAGCCTTGGGATCCACAAATTGACGTAAATGTTTATCCAATGACACAAATGCACGTATTGGATGAACTTCATTCCTTAAGTACGAAAAGTGATTAGAATTAGCCTTGGGATGCACAAAATAACGTAAATGTTAAATTAATGACAAAAATTGCTTATTGGATGAACTACATTCCTTTAGTACGAAAAGTGATTAGAATAAGCCTTGGGATGCACAAAATGACCTAAATGATAATTTAATGACACAAACGCGCTTATTGGATGAACTACATGCCTTAAGTACGAAAAGTGATTAGAATAAGCCTTGGGATGCACAAAATGACGTAAATGTTAAATTAATGACACAAATTTGCTTATTGGATGAACTACATTCCTTCAGTACGAAAAATGATTAGAATAAGCCGTGGGATGCACAAAATGACCTAAATGTTAATTTAATGACACAAACGCGCATATTGGATGAACTACATTCCTTAAGTACGAAAAGTGATTGGAATAAGCCTTGGGATGCACAAAATGACGTAAATGTTCTTCCAATGACACAAACGCACTTATTGGATGAACTACATTCCTTAAGTACGAAAAGTGATTAGAATAAGCATTAGGATTCACAAAATGACGTAAATGTTAAATTAATGACACAAACGCGCTTATTGGATGAACTGCATGCCTTATGTACGAAAAGTGATTAGAATAAGCCTTGGGATCCACAAAATGACGTCAATGTTTATCCAATGACACAAATGCACTTATTGGATGAACTTCATTCCTTAAGTACGAAAAGTGATTAGAATTAGCCTTGGGATGCACAAAATGACATAAATGTTCATCCGATGACACAAATGCACTTATTGGATGAACTACATTCCTTATGTACGAAAAGTGATTAGAATAAGCCTTGGGATGCACAAAAAGACGTAAATTTTAAATTAATGACACAAACGCGCTAATTGGACGAACTACATTCTTTAAGTACGAAAAGTGATTAGAATAAGCCTTGGGATGCACAAAATGACGTAAATGTTTATCCAATGACACAAATGCACTTATTGGATGAACTTCATTCCTTAAGTACGAAAAGTGATTAGAATAAACATTGGGATTCACAAAATGACGTAAATGTTAAATTAATGACACAAACGTGCTATTTTTGATGAACTACATTCCTTAAGTACGAAAAGTGATTAGATTAAGCCTTGGGATGCACAAAATGACGTAAATGTTTATCCAATGACACAAATGCACTTATTGGATGAACTTTCTTCCTTAAGTAAGAAAAGTGATTAGAATTAGCCTTGGGATGCACAAAATGACGTAAATGTCCATCCGATGACACAAATTGACTTATTGGATGAACTACATCCTTATGTACGAAAAGTGATTAGAATAAGCCTTGGGATGCACAAAATGACGTAAATGTTAAATTAATGACACAAAATTGCTTATTGGATGAACTACAATCCTTTAGTACGAAAAGTGATTAGAATAAGCCTTGGGATGCAAAAAATGACCTAAATGTTAAGTTAATGACACAAACGCGCTTATTGGATGAACAACATTCCTTAAGTACGAAAAGTGATTAGAATAAGCCTTGGGATCCACAAAATGACGTAAATGTTTATCCAATGACACAAATGCGCTTATTGGATGAACTACATTCCTTATGTACGAAAAGAGATTAGAATCAGCCTTGGGATGCACAAAAAGACGTAAATGTTAAATTAATGCCACAAACGCGCTTATTGGATGAACTACATTCCTTAAGTACGAAAAGTGATTAGAATAAGCCTTCGGATGCACAAAATGACCTAAATGTTAAACTAATGACACAAACGCGCTTGTTGGATGAACTTCATTCCTTAAGTACGAAAAGTGATTAGAATAAGCCTTGGGATGCACAAAATGACGTAAAGGTTCATCCAATGACACAAATGCACTTATTGGATGAATTACATTCCTTATGTACGAAAAGTGATTAGAATAAGCCTTGGGATTCACAAAATGACCTAAATGTTATTTTAATGACACAAACGCGCTTATTGGATGAACTACATGCCTTAAGTACGAAAGGTGATTAGAATAAGCCTTGGGATGCACAAAATGACGTAAATGTTCTTCCAATGACACAAACGCACTTATTGGATGAACTACATTCCTTAAGTACGAAAAGTGATTAGAATAAACATTGGGATTCACAAAATGACGTAAATGTTAAATTAATGACACAAACGCGCTTATTGGATGAACTACATGCCTTAAGTACAAAAAGTGATTAAAATAAGCCTTGGGATCCACAAAATGACGTAAATGTTTATCCAATGACACAAATGCAATTATTGGATGAACTTCATTCCTTAAGTACGAAAAGTGATTAGAATTAGCCTTGGGATGCACAAAATGACGTAAATGTTCATCCAATGACACAAACGCACTTATTGGATGAACTACATTCCTTATGTACGAAAAGTGATTAGAATAAGCCTTGGGATGCACAAAAAGACGTAAATGTTAAATTAATGACACAAACGCGCTTATTGGATGAACTACATTTCTTAAGTACGAAAAGTGATTAGAATAAGCCTTAGGATGGACAAAATGACGTAAATGTTCTTCCAATGACACAAATGCACTTATTGGATGAACTACATTCCTTAAGTACGAAAAGTGAGTAGAATAAGCCTTGGGATTCACAAAAAGACGTAAATGTTAAATTAATGACACAAACGCGCTTATTGGATGAACTGCATGCCTTAAGTACGAAAAGTGATTAGAATAAGCCTTGGGATGCAAAAAATGACCTAAATGTTCATTTAATGACACAAACGCGCTTATTGGATGAACTACATTCCTTATGTACGAAAAGTGATTAGAATAAGCCTTGGGATGCACAAAATGACGTAAATGTTAATTTAATGACACAAACGCGCTTATTGGATGAACTACATGCCTTAAGTACGAAAAGTGATTAGAATAAGCCTTGGGATCCACAAATTGACGTAAATGTTTATCCAATGACACAAATGCACGTATTGGATGAACTTCATTCCTTAAGTACGAAAAGTGATTAGAATTAGCCTTGGGATGCACAAAATAACGTAAATGTTAAATTAATGACACAAAATTGCTTATTGGATGAACTACATTCCTTTAGTACGAAAAGTGATTAGAATAAGTCTTGGGATGCAAAAAATGACCTAAATGTTAATTTAATGACACAAACGCGCTTATTGGATGAACTACATGCCTTAAGTACGAAAAGTGATTAGAATAAGCCTTGGGATCCACAAATTGACGTAAATGTTTATCCAATGACACAAATGCACGTATTGGATGAACTTCATTCCTTAAGTACGAAAAGTGATTAGAATTAGCCTTGGGATGCACAAAATAACGTAAATGTTAAATTAATGACAAAAATTGCTTATTGGATGAACTACATTCCTTTAGTACGAAAAGTGATTAGAATAAGCCTTGGGATGCACAAAATGACCTAAATGATAATTTAATGACACAAACGCGCTTATTGGATGAACTACATGCCTTAAGTACGAAAAGTGATTAGAATAAGCCTTGGGATGCACAAAATGACGTAAATGTTAAATTAATGACACAAATTTGCTTATTGGATGAACTACATTCCTTCAGTACGAAAAATGATTAGAATAAGCCGTGGGATGCACAAAATGACCTAAATGTTAATTTAATGACACAAACGCGCATATTGGATGAACTACATTCCTTAAGTACGAAAAGTGATTGGAATAAGCCTTGGGATGCACAAAATGACGTAAATGTTCTTCCAATGACACAAACGCACTTATTGGATGAACTACATTCCTTAAGTACGAAAAGTGATTAGAATAAGCATTAGGATTCACAAAATGACGTAAATGTTAAATTAATGACACAAACGCGCTTATTGGATGAACTGCATGCCTTATGTACGAAAAGTGATTAGAATAAGCCTTGGGATCCACAAAATGACGTCAATGTTTATCCAATGACACAAATGCACTTATTGGATGAACTTCATTCCTTAAGTACGAAAAGTGATTAGAATTAGCCTTGGGATGCACAAAATGACGTAAATGTTCATCCAATGACACAAATGCACTTATTGGATGAACTACATTCCTTATGTACGAAAAGTGATTAGAATAAGCCTTGGGATGCACAAAAAGACGTAAATTTTAAATTAATGACACAAACGCGCTAATTGGACGAACTACATTCTTTAAGTACGAAAAGTGATTAGAATAAGCCTTGGGATGCACAAAATGACGTAAATGTTTATCCAATGACACAAATGCACTTATTGGATGAACTTCATTCCTTAAGTACGAAAAGTGATTAGAATAAACACTGGGATTCACAAAATGACGTAAATGTTAAATTAATGACACAAACGTGCTATTTTTGATGAACTACATTCCTTAAGTACGAAAAGTGATTAGATTAAGCCTTGGGATGCACAAAATGACGTAAATGTTTATCCAATGACACAAATGCACTTATTGGATGAACTTTCTTCCTTAAGTAAGAAAAGTGATTAGAATTAGCCTTGGGATGCACAAAATGACGTAAATGTCCATCCGATGACAGAAATTGACTTATTGGATGAACTACATCCTTATGTACGAAAAGTGATTAGAATAAGCCTTGGGATGCACAAAATGACGTAAATGTTAAATTAATGACACAAAATTGCTTATTGGATGAACTACATTCCTTCTGTACGAAAAGTGATTAGAATATGCCTTTGGATGCATAAAATGACCTAAATGTTAATTTAATGACACAAACGCGCTTATTGGATGAACTACATTCCTTAAGTACGAAAAGTGATTAGAATAAGCCTTGGGATGGACAAAATGACGTAAATGTTCTTCCAATGACACAAATGCACTTATTGGATGAACTACATTCCTTAAGTACCAAAAGTGAGTAGAATAAGCCTTGGGATTCACAAAAAGACGTAAATGTTAAATTAATGACACAAACGCGCTTATTGGATGAACTGCATGCCTTAAGTACGAAAAGTGATTAGAATAAGCCTTGGGATGCAAAAAATGACCTAAATAATGACACAAACGCGCTTATTGGATGAACTACATTCCTTATGTACGAAAAGTGATTAGAATAAGCCTTGGGATGCACAAAATGACGTAAATGTTAAATTAATGACACAAAATTGCTTATTGGATGAACTACAATTCTTTAGTACGAAAAGTGATTAGAATAAGCCTTGGGATGCAAAAAATGACCTAAATGTTAAGTTAATGACACAAACGCGCTTATTGGATGAACTACATGCCTTAAGTACAAAAAGTGATTAGAATAAGCCTTGGGATCCACAAATTGACGTAAATGTTCTTCCAATGACACAAATGCACGTATTGGATGAACTTCATTCCTTAAGTACGAAAAGTGATTAGAATAAGCATTGGGATTCACAAAATGACGTAAATGTTAAATTAATGACACAAACGCGCTTATTGGATGAACTGCATGCCTTAAGTACGAAAAGTGATTAGAATAAGCCTTGGGATCCACAAAATGACGTCAATGTTTATCCAATGACACAAATGCCCTTATTGGATGAACTTCATTCCTTAAGTACGAAAAGTGATTAGAATTAGCCTTGGGATGCACAAAATGACGTAAATGTTAAATTAATGATACAAAATTGCTTATTGGATAAACTACATTCCTTTAGTACGAAAAGTGATTAGAATAGGCCTTGGGATGCACAAAATGACGTAAATGTTCATCCAATGACACAAATGCACTTATTGGATGAACTACATTCCTTAAGTACGAAAAGTGATTAGAATAAGCCTTGGGATTCACAAAATGACGTAAATGTTAAATTAATGACACAAACGCACTTATTGGATGAACTTCATTCCTTAAGTACCAAAAGTGATTAGAATAAGCCTTGGGATGCACAAAATGACGTAAATGTTTATCCAATGACACAAATGCACTTATTGGATGAACTTTGTTCCTAAAGTACGAAAAGTGATTAGAATTAGCCTTGGGATGCACAAAATGACGTAAATGTTCATCCGATGCCACAAATTGACTTATTGGATTAACTACATTCCTTATGTACGAAAAGTGATTAGAATAAGCCTTGGGATGCACAAAATGACGTAAATGTGAAATTAATGACACAAATTTACTTATTGGAGGAACTACATTCCGTCAGTACGAAAAGTGATTAGAATAAGCCTTGGGATGCACAAAACAACCTAAATGTTAATTTAATGACACAAACACGCATATTGGATGAACTACATTCCTTAACTACGAAAAGTGATTAGAATAAGCCTTGGGATGCACAAAATGACGTAAATGTTCATCCAATGACACAAATGCACTTATTGGATAAACTTCATTCCTTAAGTACGAAAAGTGATTAGAATAAACATTGGGATTCACAAAATGACGTAAATGTTTATCCAATGACACAAATGCACGTATTGGATGAACTTCATTCCTTAAGTACGAAAAGTGATTAGAATAAGCATTGGGATTCACAAAATGACGTAAATGTTAAATTAATGACACAAACGCACTTATTGGATGAACTTCATTCCTTAAGTACCAAAAGTGATTAGAATAAGCCTTGGGATGCACAAAATGACGTAAATGTTTATCCAATGACACAAATGCACTTATTGGATGAACTACATTCCTTAAGTATGAAAAGTGATAAGAATAAGCCTTGGGATTCACAAAATCACTAAATGTAAAATTAATGACACAAACGCACTTATTGGATGAACTACATTCCTTAAGTACGAAAAGTGATTAGAGTAAGCATTGGGATTCACAAAATGACGTAAATGTTAAATTAATGACACAAAATTGCTTATTGGATGAACTACATTCCTTTAGTACGAAAAGTGATTAGAATAAGCCTTGGGATGCACAAAATGACGTAAATGTTCATCCAATGACACAAATGCACTTATTGGATGAACTACATTCCTTAAGTACGAAAAGTGATTAGAATAAGACTTGGGATTCACAAAATGACGTAAATGTTAAATTGATGACACAAACGCACTTATTGGATGAACTTCATTCCTTAAGTACCAAAAGTGATTAGAATAAGCCTTGGGATGCACAAAATGACGTAAATGTTTATCCAATGACACAAATGCACTTATTGGATGAACTACATTCCTTAAGTACGAAAAGTGATAAGAATAAGCCTTGGGATTCACAAAATCACTAAATGTAAAATTAATGACACAAACGCACTTATTGGATGAACTACATTCCTTAAGTACGAAAAGTGATTAGAGTAAGCATTGGGATTCACAAAATGACGTAAATGTTAAATTAATGACACAAAATTGCTTATTGGATGAACTACATTCCTTTAGTACGAAAAGTGATTAGAATAAGCCTTGGGATGCACAAAATGACGTAAATGTTCATCCAATGACACAAATGCACTTATTGGATGAACTACATTCCTTAAGTACGAAAAGTGATTAGAATAAGCCTTGGGATTCACAAAATGACGTAAATGTTAAATTAATGACACAAACGCACTTATTGGATAAACTTCATTCCTTAAGTACCAAAAGTGATTAGAATAAGCCTTGGGATGCACAAAATGACGTAAAAGTTTATCCAATGACAAAAATGCACTTATTGGATGAACTACATTCCTTAAGTACGAAAAGTGATTAGAATAAGCCTTGGGATTCACAAAATCACTAAATGTAAAATTAATGACACAAACGCACTTATTGGATAAACTACATTCCTTAAGTACGAAAAGTGATTAGAGTAAGCATTGGGATTCACAAAATGACGTAAATGTTAAATTAATGACACAAAATTGCTTATTGGATGAACTACATTCCTTTAGTACGAAAAGTGATTAGAATAAGCCTAGGGATGCAAAAAATGACCTAAATGTTAATTTATTGAGACAAACGCGCTATTTTGGATGAACTACGCTCCTTAAGTACGAAAACTAATTAGAATAAACCTTGGGATTCACAAAATGATGTAAATGTTAAATTAATGACACAAACACACTTATTGGATGAACTTCATTCCTTAAGAACGAAAAGTGATTAGAATAAGCATTGGGATTCACAAAATGACGTAAATGTTAAATTAATGACACAAAATTGCTTATTGGATGAACTACATTCCTTTAGTACGAAAAGTGATTAGAATAAGCCTTGGGATGCAAAAAATGACTTAAATGTTAATTTAATGACACAAACGCGCTATTTTGGATGAACTACATTCCTTAAGTACGAAAAGTGATTAGAATAAGCCTTGGGATGCACAAAATGACGTAAATGTTTATCCAATGACACAAATGCACTTATTGGATGAACTTTGTTCCTAAAGTACGAAAAGTGATTAGAATTAGCCTTGGGATGCACAAAATGACGTAAATGTTCATCCGATGCCACAAATTGACTTATTGGATTAACTACATTCCTTATGTACGAAAAGTGATTAGAATAAGCCTTGGGATGCACAAAATGATGTAAATGTTAAATTAATGACACAAATTTACTTATTGGAGGAACTACATTCCTTCAGTACGAAAAGTGATTAGAATAAGCCTTTGGATGCACAAAATGACGTAAATGTTAAATTAATGACACAAACGCGCTTATTGGATGAACTACATGCCTTAAGTACGAAAAGTGATTAGAATAAGCCTTGGGAGCCACAAATTGACGTAAATGTTCATCCAATGACACAAATGCACTTATTGGATAAACTACATTCCTTATGTACGAAAAGTGATTAGAATAAGGATTGGGATTCAAAAAATGACGTAAATGTTAAATTAATGACACAAAATTGCTTATTGGATGAACTACATTCCTTTAGTACGAAAAGTGATTAGAATAAGCCTTGGGATGCAAAAAATGACTTAAATGTTAATTTAATGACACAAACGCGCTATTTTGGATTAACTACATTCCTTAAGTACGAAAAGTGATTAGAATAAGCCTTGGGATGCACAAAATGACGTAAATGTTCATCCAATGACACAAATGCACTTATTGGATGAAGTTTGTTCCTTAAGTACGAAAAGTGATTAGAATTAGCCTTGGGATGCACAAAATGACGTAAATTTTCATCCGATGCCACAAATTGACTTATTGGATTAACTACATTCCTTATGTACGAAAAGTGATTAGAATAAGCCTTGGGATGCACAAAATGACGTAAATGTTAAATTAATGACACAAATTTACTTATTGGAGGAACTACATTCCTTCAGTACGAAAAGTGATTAGAATAAGCCTTGGGATGCACAAAATGACCTAAATGTTAATTTAATGACACAAACGCGCATATTGGATGAACTAGACTCCTTAAGTACGAAAAGTGAGTAGAATAAGCCTTGGGATGCACAAAATGACGTAAATGTTAAATTAATGACACAAAATTGCTTATTGGATGAACTACATTCCTTTAGTACGAAAAGTGATTAGAATAAGCCTTGGGATGCAAAAAATGACCTAAATATAAATTTAATGACACAAACGCGCTTATTGGATGAACTACATGCCTTAAGTACGAAAAGTGATTAGAATAAGCCTTGGGATCCAGAAATTGACGTAAATGTTTATCCAATGACACAAATGCACTTATTGGATGAACTTCATTCCTTAAGTACGAAAAGTGATTAGAATTAGCCTTGGGATGCACAAAATGACGTAAATGTTCATCCAATGACACAAATACACTTATTGGATGAAAACATTCCTTATGTACGAAAAGTGATTAGAATAAGCCTTGGGATGCACAAAATGACCTAAATGTTAATTTAATGACACAACACGCATATTGGATGAACTACATTCCTTAACTACGAAAAGTGATTAGAATAAGCCTTGGGATACACAAAATGACGTAAATGTTCATCCACTGACACAAATGCACTTATTGGATAAACTACATTCCTTAAGTACGAAAAGTGATTAGAATAAGCCGTGGGATTCACAAAATGACGTAAATGTTAAATTAATGACACAAACGCACTTATTGGATGAACTGCATTCCTTAAGTACGAAAAGTGATTAGAATAAGCCTTGGGATGCACAAAATGACGTAAATGTTTATCCAATGACACAAATGAACTTATTGGATGAACTTCATTCCTTAAGTACGAAAAGTGATTAGAATAAGCCTTGGGATGCACAAAATGACGTAAAGTTCATCTAATGACACAAGTGCACTTATTGGATGAACTACATTCCTTAAGTACGAAAAGTAATTAGAATAAGCCTTGGGATGCACAAAATGACGTAAATGTTAATTTAATGACACAAACGCGCATATTGGATGAACTACATTCCTTAAGTACAAAAAGTGATTAGAATTAGCCTTGGGATGCACAAAATGACGTAAATGTTCATCCAATTACACAAATGCACTTATTGGATGAACTACATTCCTTATGTACGAAAAGTGATTAGAATAAGCCTTGGGATGCACAAAATGACGTAAATGTTAAATGAATGACACAAACGCGCTTATTGGATGAACTACATTCCTTAAGTACGAAAGGTGATTATAATAAGCCTTGGGATGCACAAAATGACGTACATGTTCATCCAATGACACAAATGCACTTATTGGATGAACTACATTCCTTATGTACGAAAAGTGATTAGAATAAGCCTTTGGATGCACAAAATGACGTAAATGTTAAATTAATGACACAAACGGGCTTATTGGATGAACTACATTCCTTAAGTATGAAAAGTGATTAGAATAAGCCTTGGGATGCACAAAATGACGTAAATGTTCGTCCGATGCCACAAATTGACTTATTGGATTAACTACATTCCTTATGTATGAAAAGTGATTAGAATAAGCCTTGGGATGCACAAAATGACGTAAATGTTAAATTAATGACAATAATTTGCTTATTGGATGAACTACATTCCTTTAGTACGAAAACTGATTAGAATAAGCCTTGGGATGCACAAAATGACCTAAATGTTAATTTAATGACACAAACGCGCATATTGGATTAACTACATTCCTTATGTACGAAAAGTGATTAGAATAAGCCTTGGGATGCACAAAATGACGTAAATGTTAAATTAATGACACAAATTTACTTATTGGAGGAACTACATTCCTTCAGTACGAAAAGTGATTAGAATAAGCCTTGGGATACACAAAATGACCTAAATGTTAATTTAATGACACAAACGCGCATATTGGATGAACTACATTCCTTAACTACGAAAAGTGATTAGAATAAGCCTTGGGATGCACAAAATGACGTAAATGTTCATCCAATGACACAAATGCACTTATTGGATAAACTACATTCCTTATGTACGAAAAGTGATTAGAATAAGGATTGGGATTCAAAAAATGACGTAAATGTTAAATTAATGACACAAAATTGCTTATTGGATGAACTACATTCCTTTAGTACGAAAAGTGATTAGAATAAGCCTTGGGATGCAAAAAATGACTTAAATGTTAATTTAATGACACAAACGCGCTATTTTGGATTAACTACATTCCTTAAGTACGAAAAGTGATTAGAATAAGCCTTGGGATGCACAAAATGACGTAAATGTTTATCCAATGACACAAATGCACTTATTGGATGAAGTTTGTTCCTTAAGTACGAAAAGTGATTAGAATTAGCCTTGGGATGCACAAAATGACGTAAATTTTCATCCGATGCCACAAATTGACTTATTGGATTAACTACATTCCTTATGTACGAAAAGTGATTAGAATAAGCCTTGGGATGCACAAAATGACGTAAATGTTAAATTAATGACACAAATTTACTTATTGGAGGAACTACATTCCTTCAGTACGAAAAGTGATTAGAATAAGCCTTGGGATGCACAAAATGACCTAAATGTTAATTTAATGACACAAACGCGCATATTGGATGAACTAGACTCCTTAAGTACGAAAAGTGATTAGAATAAGCCTTGGGATGCACAAAATGACGTAAATGTTAAATTAATGACACAAAATTGCTTATTGGATGAACTACATTCCTTTAGTACGAAAGGTGATTAGAATAAGCCTTGGGATGCAAAAAATGACCTAAATATAAATTTAATGACACAAACGCGCTTATTGGATGAACTACATGCCTTAAGTACGAAAAGTGATTAGAATAAGCCTTGGGATCCACAAATTGACGTAAATGTTTATCCAATGACACAAATGCACTTATTGGATGAACTTCATTCCTTAAGTACGAAAAGTGATTAGAATTAGCCTTGGGATGCACAAAATGACGTAAATGTTCATCCAATGACACAAATGCACTTATTGGATGAAAACATTCCTTATGTACGAAAAGTGATTAGAATAAGCCTTGGGATGCACAAAATGACCTAAATGCTAATTTAATGACACAACACGCATATTGGATGAACTACATTCCTTAACTACGAAAAGTGATTAGTATAAGCCTTGGGATACACAAAATGACGTAAATGTTCATCCAATGACACAAATGCACTTATTGGATAAACTACATTCCTTAAGTACGAAAAGTGATTAGAATAAGCCGTGGGATTCACAAAATGACGTAAATGTTAAATTAATGACACAAACGCACTTATTGGATGAACTGCATTCCTTAAGTACGAAAAGTGATTAGAATAAGCCTTGGGATGCACAAAATGACGTAAATGTTTATCCAATGACACAAATGAACTTATTGGATGAACTTCATTCCTTAAGTACGAAAAGTGATTAGAATAAGCCTTGGGATGCACAAAATGACGTAAAGTTCATCTAATGACACAAGTGCACTTATTGGATGAACTACATTCCTTAAGTACGAAAAGTAATTAGAATAAGCCTTGGGATGCACAAAATGACGTAAATGTTAATTTAATGACACAAACGCGCATATTGGATGAACTACATTCCTTAAGTACAAAAAGTGATTAGAATTAGCCTTGGGATGCACAAAATGACGTAAATGTTCATCCAATTACACAAATGCACTTATTGGGTGAACTACATTCCTTATGTACGAAAAGTGATTAGAATAAGCCTTGGGATGCACAAAATGACGTAAATGTTAAATGAATGACACAAACGCGCTTATTGGATGAACTACATTCCTTAAGTACGGAAGGTGATTATAATAAGCCTTGGGATGCACAAAATGACGTACATGTTCATCCAATGACACAAATGCACTTATTGGATGAACTACATTCCTTATGTACGAAAAGTGATTAGAATAAGCCTTTGGATGCACAAAATGACGTAAATGTTAAATTAATGACACAAATGCACTTATTGGATGAACTACATTCCTTAAGTAGGAAAAGTGATTAGAATAAGCCGTGCGATTCACAAAATGACGTAAATGTTAAATTAATGACACAAACGCACTTATTGGGTGAACTGCATTCCTTAAGTACGAAAAGTGATTAGAATAAGCCTTGGGATGCACAAAATGACGTAAATGTTTATCCAATGACACAAATGAACTTATTGGATGAACTTCATTCCTTAAGTACGAAAAGTGATTAGAATTAGCCTTGGGATGCACAAAATTACGTAAATGTTCATCCAATGACACAAATGCACTTATTGGATGAACTACATTCCTTAAGTATGAAAAGTGATTCGAATAAGCCTTGGGATTCACAAAATGACGTAAATGTTAAATTAATAACACAAACGCACTTATTGGATGAACTACATTCCTTAAGTAGGAAAAGTGATTAGAATAAGCCTTGGGATGCACAAAATGACGTAAATGTTTATCCAATGACACAAATGCACTTATTGGATGAACTTCATTCCTTAAGTACGAAAAGTGATTAGAATAAGCCTTAGGATGCACAAAACGATGTCAATGTTCATCAAATGGCACAAATGCACTTATTGGATGAACTACATTCCTTAAGTACGAAAAGTGATTAGAATAAGCCTTGGGATGCACAAAATGACGTAAATGTTCATCCAATGACACCAATGCACTTATTGGATGAACTACATTCCTTATGTACGAAAAGTGATTCGAATAAGCCTTGGGATGCACAAAATGACGTAAATGTTAAATTAATGACACAAATGCACTTATTGGATGAACTACATTCCTTAAGTACGAAAAGTGATTAGAATAAACTTCGGATTCACAAAATGATGTAAATGTTAAATTAATGACACAAACGCACTTATTGGATGAACTTCATTCCTTAAGTACGAAAAGTGATTAGAATAAGCATTAGGATGCACAAAATGAACTAAATGTTAATTTAATGACACAAACGCACTTATTGGATGAACTACATTCCTTAAGTACGAAAAGTGATTAGAATAAGCCTAGGGATCCACAAAATGACGTAAATGTTTATCCAATGACACAAATGCACTTATTGGATGAACTTCATTCCTTAAGTACGAAAAGTTATTACAATAAGCCTAGGGATCCACAAAATGACGTAAATGTTTATCCAAAGACACAAATGCACTTATTAGATGAACTTCATTCCTTAAGTACGAAATGTGATTAGAATTAGCCTCGGGATGCACAAAATTACGTAAATGTTCATCCAATGACACAAATGCACTTATTGGATGAACTACATTCCTTATGTACGAAAAGTATTTAGAATAAGCCTTGGGATGCACAAAATGACCTAAATGGTAATTTAATGACACAAACGCGCATATTGGATGAACTACAATCCTTAAGTACGAAAAGTGATTAGAATAAGCCTTGGGATGCACAAAATGACGTAAATGTTAAATTAATGACACAAAATTGCTTATTGGATGAACTACATTCCTTATGTACGAAAAGAGATTAGAATCAGCCTTGGGATGCACAAAAAGATGTAAATGTTAAATTAATGCCACAAACACGCTTATTGGATGAACTACATTCCTTAAGTACAAAAAGTGATTAGAATAAGCCTTCGGATGCACAAAATGACCTAAATGTTAAATTAATGACACAAACGCGCTTGATGGATGAACTTCATTCCTTAAGTACGAAAAGTGATTAGAATAAGCCTTGGGATGCACAAAATGACGTAAATGTTCATCCAATGACACAAATGCACTTATTGGATGAACTACATTCCTTATGTACGAAAAGTGATTAGAATAAGCCTTGGGATTCACAAAATGACCTAAATGTTATTTTAATGACACAAACGCGCTTATTGGATGAACTACATGCCTTAAGTACGAAAAGTGATTAGAATAAGCCTTGGGATGCACAAAATGACGTAAATGTTCTTCCAATGACACAAACGCACTTATTGGATGAACTACATTCCTTAAGTACGAAAAGTGATTAGAATAAACATTGGGATTCACAAAATGACGTAAATGTTAAATTAATGACACAAACGCGCTTATTGGATGAACTACATGCCTTAAGTACGAAAAGTGATTAGAATAAGCCTTGGGATCCACAAAATGACGTAAATGTTTATCCAATGACAAAAATGCACTTATTGGATGAACTTCATTCCTTAAGTACGAAAAGTGATTAGAATTAGCCTTGGGATGCACAAAATGACGTAAATGTTCATCCAATGACACAAATGCACTTATTGGATGAACTACATTCCTTATGTACGAAAAGTGATTAGAATAAGTCTTGGGATGCACAAAAAGACGTAAATGTTAAATTAATGACACAAACGCGCTTATTGGATGAACTACATTCCTTAAGTACGAAAAGTGATTAAAATAAGCCTTGGGATGCACAAAATGACGTAAATGTTAAATTAATGACACAAAATTGCTTATTGGATAAACTACATTCCTTTAGTACGAAAAGTGATTAGAATAAGCCTTGGGATGCACAAAATGACGTAAATGTTCATCCAATGACACAAATGCACTTATTGGATGAACTACATTCCTTAAGTACGAAAAGTGATTAGAATAAACCTTGGGATTCACAAAATGATGTAAATGTTAAATTAATGACACAAACGCACTTATTGGATGAACTTCATTCCTTAAGTACGAAAAGTGATTAGAATAACCATTGGGATTCACAAAATGACGTAAATGTTAAATTAATGACACAAAATTGCTTATTGGATGAACTACATTCCTTTAGTACGAAAAGTGATTAGAATAAGCCTTGGGATGCAAAAAATGACTTAAATGTTAATTTAATGACACAAACGCGCTATTTTGGATGAACTACATTCCTTAAGTACGAAAAGTGATTAGAATAAGCCTTGGGATGCACAAAATGACGTAAATGTTTATCCAATGACACAAATGCACTTATTGGATGAACTTTGTTCCTAAAGTACGAAAAGTGATTAGAATTAGCCTTGGGATGCACAAAATGACGTAAATGTTCATCCGATGCCACAAATTGACTTATTGGATTAACTACATTCCTTATGTACGAAAAGTGATTAGAATAAGCCTTGGGATGCACAAAATGACGTAAATGTGAAATTAATGACACAAATTTACTTATTGGAGGAACTACATTCCGTCAGTACGAAAAGTGATTAGAATAAGCCTTGGGATGCACAAAATAACCTAAATGTTAATTTAATGACACAAACGCGCATATTGGATGAACTACGTTCCTTAACTACGAAAAGTGATTAGAATAAGCCTTGGGATGCACAAAATGACGTAAATATTCATCCAATGACACAAATGCACTTATTGGATAAACTACATTCCTTAAGTACGAAAAGTGATTAGAATAAGCCGTGGGATTCACAAAATGACGTAAATGTTAAATTAATGACACAAAATTGCTTATTGGATGAACTACATTCCTTTAGTACGAAAAGTGATTAGAATAAGCCTCGGGATGCAAAAAATGACTTAAATGTTAATTTAATGACACAAACGCGCTATTTTGGATGAACTACATTCCTTAAGTACGAAAAGTGATTAGAATAAGCCTTGGGATGCACAAAATGACGTAAATGTTTATCCAATGACACAAATGCACTTATTGGATAAACTACATTCCTTAAGTACGAAAAGTGATTAGAATAAGCATGGGATTCACAAAATGACGTAAATGTTAAATTAATGACACAAAATTGCTTATTGGATGAACTACATTCCTTTAGTACGAAAAGTGATTAGAATAAGCCTTGGGATGCAAAAAATGACTTAAATGTTAATTTAATGACAACAACGCGCTATTTTGGATGAACTACATTCCTTAAGTACGAAAAGTGATTAGAATAAGCCTTGGGATGCACAAAATGACGTAAATGTTTATCCAATGACACAAATGCACTTATTGGATGAAGTTTGTTCCTTAAGTACGAAAAGTGATTAGAATTAGCCTTGGGATGCACAAAATGACGTAAATTTTCATCCGATGCCACAAATTGACTTATTGGATTAACTACGTTCCTTATGTACGAAAAGTGATTAGAATAAGCCTTTGGATGCACAAAATGACGTAAATGTTAAATTAATGACACAAATTTACTTATTGGAGGAACTACATTCCTTCAGTACGAAAAGTGATTAGAATAAGCCTTGGGATGCACGAAATGACGTAAATGTTAATTTAATGACACAACACGCATATTGGATGAACTACATTCCTTAACTACGAAAAGTGATTAGAATAAGCCTTGGGATACACAAAATGACGTAAATGTTCATCCAATGACACAAATGCACTTATTGGATAAACTACATTACTTAAGTACGAAAAGTGATTAGAATAAGCCGTGGGATTCACAAATTGACGTAAATGTTAAATTAATGACACAAACGCACTTATTGGATGAACTGCATTCCTTAAGTACGAAAAGTGATTAGAATAAGCCTTGGGATGCACAAAATGACGTAAATGTTTATCCAATGACACAAATGAACTTATTGGATGAACTTCATTCCTTAAGTACGAAAAGTGATTAGAATAAGCCTTGGGATACACAAAATGACCTAAATGTTAATTTAATTACACAAACGCGCATATTGGATGAACTACATTCCTTAACTACGAAAAATGATTAGAATAAGCCTTGGGATGCACAAAATGACGTAAATGTTCATCCAATGACACAAATGCACTTATTGGATAAACTACATTCCTTAAGTACAAAAAGTGATTAGAATAAGCATTGGGATTCACAAAATGACGTAAATGTTAAATTAATGACACAAAATTGCTTATTGGATGAACTACATTCCTTTAGTACGAAAAGTGATTAGAATAAGCCTTGGGATGCAAAAAATGACTTAAATGTTAATTTAAGGACACAAACGCGCTATTTTGGATGAACTACAATCCTTAAGTACGAAAAGTGATTAGAATAAGCCTTGGGATGCACAAAATGACGTAAATGTTTATCCAATGACACAAGTGCACTTATTGGATGAACTACATTCCTTAAGTACGAAAAGTGATTAGAATAAGCCTTGGGATTCACAAAATGACTAAATGTTAAATTAATGACACAAACGTACTTATTGGATGAACTACATTTCTTAAGCACGAAAAGTGATTAGAATAAGCATTGGGATTCACAAAATGACGTAAATGTTAAATTAATGACACAAACAAGCTTATTGGATGAACACATTCCTTAAGTACAAAAAGTGATTAGAATAAGTCTTGGGATGCACAAAATGACGTAAATGTTCTTCCAATGACACAAACGCACTTATTGGAGGAACTACACTCCTTAAGTACGAAAAGTGATTAAAATAAGCATTGGGATTCACAAAATGACGTAAATGATAAATTATTGACACAAATACGCTATTTTGGATGATCTACATTCCTTAAGTACGAAAAGTGATTAGAAAAAGACTTGGGATGCAGAAAATGACGTAAATGTCCATCCGATGACACAAATGCACTTATTGGATGAACTACATTCCTTATGTACGAAAAGTGATTAGAATAAGCCTTGGGATGCAAAAAATGACCTAAATGTTAATTTAATGACACAAACGCGCTATTTTGGATAAACTACATTCCTTAAGTACGAAAAGTGATTAGAATAAGCCTTGGGATGCACAAAATGACGTAAATGTTTATCCAATGACACAAATGCACTTATTGGATGAACTTTGTTCCTTAAGTACGAAAAGTGATTAGAATTAGCCTTGGGATGCACAAAATGACTTAAATGTTCATCCGATGCCACAAATTGACTTATTGGATTAACTACATTCCTTATGTACGAAAAGTGATTAGAATAAGCCTTGGGATGCACAAAATGACGTAAATGTTAAATTAATGACACAAATTTACTTATTGGAGGAACTACATTCCTTCAGTACGAAAAGTGATTAGAATAAGCTTTGGGATGTACAAAATGACCTAAATGTTAATTTAATGACACAAACACGCATATTGGATGAACTACATTCCTTAAGTACGAGAAGTGATTAGAATTAGCCTTGGGATGCACAAGATGACGTAAATGTTAAATTAATGACACAAAATTGCTTATTGGATGAACTACATTCCTTTAGTACGAAAAGTGATTAGAATAAGCCTTGGGATGCAAAAAATGACCTAAATATTAATTTAATGACACAAACGCGCTTATTGGATGAATTACATGCCTTAAGTACGAAAAGTGATTAGAATAAGCCTTGGGATCCACAAATTGACGTAAATGTTTATCCAATGACACAAATGCACTTATTGGATGAACTTCATTCCTTAAGTACGAAAAGTAATTAGAATTAGCCTTGGGATGCACAAAATGACGTAAATGTTCATCCAATGACACAAATGCACTTATTGGATGAACAACATTCCTTATGTACGAAAAGTGATTAGAATAAGCCTTGGGATTCACAAAATGACCTAAATGTTAATTTAATGACAGAAACGCGCTTATTGGATGAACTACATGCCTTAAGTACGAAAAGTGATTAGAATAAGCCTTGGGATTCACAAAATGACGTAAATGTTAAATTAATGCCACAAACGCGCTTATTGGATGAACTACATTCCTTAAGTACGAAAAGTGATTAGAATTAGCCTTGGGATGCACAAAATGACCTAAATGTTAAATTAATGACACAAACGCGCTTGTTGGATGAACTACATTCCTTAAGTACGAAAAGTGATTAGAATAAGCCTTGGGATGCACAAAATGACGTAAATGTTAAATTAATGACACAAAATTGCTTATTGGATGAACTACATTCCTTCAGTACGAAAAGAGATTAGAATAAGCCTTGGATTGCAAAAAATGACGTAAATATTCATCCAATGACACAAATGCACTTATTGGATGAACTACATTCCTGAACTACGAAAAGTGATTAGAATAAGTCTTGGGATGCACAAAATGACGTACATGTTCATCCAATGATACAAATGCACTTATTGGATGAACTACATTCCCTATGTACGAAAAGTGATTAGAATAAGCCTTGGGATTCACAAAATGACGTAAATGTTAAATTAATGACACAAACGCACTTTTTGGATGAACTACATTCCTTAAGTAGGAAAAGTGATTAGAATAAGCCTAGGGATGCACAAAATGACGTAAATGTTAAATTAATGACACAAATTTGCTTACTGGATGAACTACATTCCTTCAGTACGAAAAGTGATTAGAATATGCCTTGGGATGGACAAAATGACGTAAATGTTTATCCAATGACACAAATGCACTTATTGGATGAACTCCATTCCTTAAGTACGAAAAGTGATTAGAATTAGCCTTGGGACTTACAAAATGACGTAAATGTTAAATTAATGACACAAACGCACTTATAGGAAGAACTACATTCCTTAAGTACGAAAAGTGATAAGAATAAGCCTAGGGATCCACAAAATGACGTAAATGTTTATCCAATGACACAAATGCACTTATTGGATGAACTTCATCCCTTAAGTACGAAAAGCGATTAGAATTAGCCTTGGGATGCACAAAATTACGTAAATGTTCATCCAATGACAGAAATGCACTTATTGGATGAACTACATTCCTTAAGTACGAAAAGTGATTAGAATAAGCCTTGGGATTCACAAAATGACGTAAATGTTAAATTAATGACACAAACACACTTATTGGATGAACTACATTCCTAAAGTAGGAAAAGTGATTAGAATAAGCCTTGGGATGCACAAAATGACGTAAATGTTTATCCAATGACACAAATGCACTTATTGGATGAACTTCATTCATTAAGTACGAAAAGTGATTAGAATATGCCTTGGGATGCACAAAATGAAGTAAATGTTTATCCTATGATACAAACGCACTTATTGGATGAACTACATTCCTTAAGTACGAAAAGTGATTAGAGTAAACATTGGGATTCACAAAATGACGTAAATGTTAAATTAATGACACAAACGCGCTTATTGGATGAACTACATGCCTTAAGTACGAAAAGTGATTAGAATAAGCCTTGGGATCCACAAAATGACGTAAATGTTTTACAAATGACACAAATGCACTTATTGGATGAACTTCATTCCTTAAGTACGAAAAGTGATTAGAATTAGACTTGGGATGCACAAAATTACGTAAATGTTCATCCAATGACACAAATGCACTTATTGGATGAACTACATTCCTTAAGTACGAAAAGTGATTAGAATAAACCTTGGGATTCACAAAATGACAAAATGTTAAATTAATGACACAAACGCATTTATTGGATAAACTACATTCCTTAAGTACGAAAAGTGATTAGAATAGCATTGGGTTTCACAAAATGACGTAAATCTTAAATTAATGACACAAACACGCTTATTGGATAAACTACATTCCTTAAGTACGAAAAGTGATTAGAATAACCCTTCAGATGCACAAAATGACGTAAATGTTAATCCAATGACACAAATGCACTTATTGAATGAACTTCATTCCTTAAGTACGAAAACTGATTAGAATACGCCTTGGGATGCACAAAATGACGTAAATGTTTATCCAATGACACAAATGCACTTATCGGATGAACTTCATTCCTTAAGTACGAAAAGTGATTAGAATATGCCTTGGGATGCACAAAATGATGTAAATGTTCATCCAATTCCACAAATGCACTTATTGGATAAACTACATTCCTTATGTTCGAAAAGAGATTAGAATCAGCCTTGGGATGCACAAAAAGACGTAAATGTTAAATTAATGACACAAAATTGCTTATTGGATAAACTACATTCCTTTAGTACGAAAAGTGATTAGAATAAGCATTGGGATGCACAAAATCACCTAAATGTTAATTTAATGACACAAACGCACTTATTGGATGAACTACATTCCTTAAGTACGAAAAGTGATTAGAATAAGCCTAGGGATCCACAAAATGATGTAAATGTTTATCCAATGACACAAATGCACTTATTGGATGAACTTCATTCCTTAAGTACGAAAAGTGATTAGAATTAGCCTTGGGATGCACAAAATTATGTAAATGTTCATCCAATGACACAAATGCACTTATTGGATGAACTACATTCCTTAAGTATGAAAAGTGATTCGAATAAGCCTTGGGATTCACAAAATGACGTAAATTTTAAATTAATGACACAAACGCACTTATTGGATGAACTACATTCCTTAAGTAGGAAAAGTGATTAGAATAAGCCTTGGGATGCACAAAATGACGTAAATGTTTATCCAATGACAGAAATGCACTTATTGGATGAACTTCATTCCTTAAGTACGAAAAGTGATTAGAATAAGCCTTAGGATGCACAAAACGATGTAAATGTTCATCGAATGACACAAATGCACTTATTGGATGAACTACATTCCTTAAGTACGAAAAGTGATTAGAATAAGCCTTGGGATGCACAAAATGACGTAAATGTTCATCCAATGACACCAATGCACTTATTGGATGAACTACATTCCTTATGTACGAAAAGTGATTAGAATAAGCCTTGGGATGCACAAAATGACGTAAATATTAAATTAATGACACAAAATTGCTTATTGGATGAACTACATTCCTTCAGTACGAAAAGTGATTAGAATAAGCCTTGGGATGCACAAAATGACGTTAACGTTCATCCAATGACACAAATGCACTTATTGGATGAACTACATTCCTTAAGTACGAAAAGTCATTAGAATAAGCCTTGGGATGCACAAAATGACGTAAATGTTCATCCAATGACACAAATGCACTTATTGGATAAACTTCATTCCTTAAGTACGAAAAGTGATTAGAATAAGCCATGGGATGCACAAAACGACGTAATTGCTCATCCAATGACACAAACGCACTTATTGGATGAACTACATTCCTTAAGTACGAAAAGTGAATAGAATAAGCTGTGGGATGCCCAAAATGACGTAAATGTTAAATTAATGACACAAACGCGCTTATTGGATGAACTGTATTCCTTATGTACGAAAAGTGATTAGAATAAGCCTTGGGATGAACAAAATGACGTAAATGTTCATCCAATGACACAAATGCACTTATTGGATGAACTACATTCCTTAAGTTCGAAAAGTGATTAGAATAACCCTTGGGATGCACAAAATGACGTAAATGTTCATCCAATGACACAAATGCACTTATTGGACGAACAACATCCTTAAGTAAGAAAAGTGATTAGAATATGCTTTGGGATGCATAAGATGACTAAATGTTAAATGAATGACACAAACGCACTTATTGGATGAACTACATTTCTTAAGTACGAAAAGTGGTTAGAATAAGCATTGGGATTCACAAAATAACGTAAATGTTAAATGAATGACACAAACGCGCCATTTTGGATGAACTACATTCCTTAAGTACGAAAAGTGATTAAAATAAGCCTTGGGATGCACAAAATGACGTAAATGTTTATCCAATGACACAAATGCACTTATTGGATGAACTTTATTCCTTAAGTACGAAAAGTGATTAGAATTAGCCTTGGGATGCACAAAATGACGTAAATGTCCATCCGATGCCACAAATTGACTTATTGGATGAACTACATTCCATTTTGTACGAAAAGTGATTAGAATAAGCCTTGGGATGCACAAAATGACGTAAATGTTTATCCAATGACAGAAATGCACTTATTGGATGAACTACATTCCTTATGTTCGAAAAGAGATTAGAATCAGCCTTGGGATGCACAAAACGACGTAAATGTTAAATTAATGACACAAACGCGCTTATTGGATGAACTACATTCCTTAAGTACGAAAAGTGATTCGAATAAGCCTTGGGTTGCACAAAATGACGTAAATGTACATCCAATGCCACAAATGCACTTATTGGATGAACTACATTCCTTATGTTCGAAAAGAGATTAGAATCAGCCTTGGGATACACAAAAAGACATAAATGTTAAATAAATGACACAAACGCGCTTATTGGATGAACTACATTCCTTAAGTACGAAAAGTGATTAGAATAAGCCTCGGGATGCACAAAATGACCTAAATGTTAAATTAATGACACAAACGCGCTTATTGGATGAACTACATTCCTTAAATATGAAAAGTGATTACAATAAGCCTTGGGATGCACAAAATGACGTAAATGTTCTTCCAATGACACAAATGCATTTATTGGATGAACTACATTCCTTAAGTACGAAAAGTGAATAGAATAAGCCTTGGGATGCCCAAAATGACGTAAATGATTATCCAATGACACAAATGCACTTATTCGACGAACTTCATTCCTTAAGTACCAAAAGTGATTAGAATAAGCCTTGGGATTCACAAAATGACGTAAATGTTCATCCAATGCCACAAATGCACTTATTGGTTGAACTACATTCCTTATGTTCGAAAAAAGATTAGAATCAGCCTTGGGATGCACAAAAAGACGTAAATGTTAATTTAATGACACAAACACGCTTATTGGATGAACTACATTCCTTAAGTACGAAAAGTAATTAGAATAAGCCTTGGGATGCACAAAATAACGTAAATGTACATCCAATGCCACAAATGCACTTATTGGATGAACTACATTCCTTATGTTCGAAAAGAGATTAGAATAAGCCTTGGGATGCACAAAAAGACGTAAATGTTAAATTAATGACACAAACACGCTTATTGGACGAACTACATTCCTTAAGTACGAAAAGTGATTAGAATAAGCCTTGGGATGCACAAAATAACGTAAATGTTCATCCAATGCCACAAATGCACTTATTGGTCGAACTACAGTCCTTATGTTCGAAAAAAGATTAGAATCAGCCTTGGGATGCACAAAAAGACGTAAATGTTAAATTAATGACACAAACACGCTTATTGGATGAACTACATTCCTTAAGTACGAAAAGTGATCAGAATAAGCCTTGGGATGCACAAAATGACGTAAATATTAAATTAATCACACAAACGCGCTTATTGGATGAACTACATTCCTTAAGTACGAAAAGTGATTAGAATAAGCCTTGGGATTCACAAAATGACGTAAATGTTAAATTAATGACACAAACGCGCTTATTGGATGAACTACGTTCCTTAACTACGAAAAGTGATTAGAATAAACCTTGGGATGCACAAAATGACGTAAATGTTTATCTAATGACACAAATGCACTTATTGGATGAACTTCATTCCTTAAGTATGAAAAGTGATTAGAATAAGCCTTGGGATGCACAAAATGACGTAAATGTTAAATTAATGGTACAAACGCGCTTATTGGTTGAACTACATTCCTTAAGTACGAAGAGTGATTAGAATAAGCCTTGGGATGCACAGAATGACGTAAATGTTCATCCAATGACACATACGCACTTATTGGATGAACTACATTCCCTAAGTACAAAAAGTGATTACAATAAGCCTTGGGATGCACAAAATGACCTAAATTTTAAATGAATGACACAAACGCGCTTATTGGATAATCTACATTTCTTAAGTACGAAAAGTGATTAGATTAAGCCTTGGGATGCACAAAATGACGTAAATGTTAATCAAATGCCACAAATGCACTTATTGGATGAACTACATTCCTTATGTACGAAAAGAGATTAGAATCAGCCTTGGGATGCACAAAAAGACGTTAATGTTAAATTAATGACACAAACATGCTTATTGGACGAACTACATTCCTTAAGTACGAAAAGTGATTAGAATAAGCCTTGGAATGCACAAAATGACCTAAATGTTAAATTAATCACACAAACGCGCTTATTGGATGAACTACATTCCTTAAGTACGAAAAGTGATTAGAATAAGCCTTGGGATGCACAAAATGACGTACATGTTAAATTAATGGCACAAACGCGCTTATTGGATGAACTACATTCCTTAAGTACAAAAAGTGATTAGAATAACACTTGGGATGCACAAAATGACGTAAATGTTCATCGAATGACACAAATGCACTTATTGGATGAACAACATCCTTAAGTACGAAAATTGATCAGAATAAGCTTTGGGATGCACAAGATGACCTAAAATTTAAATGAATGACACAAACGCGCTTATTGGATGAACTAGATTTCTTAGGTACGAAAAGTGATTAGAATAAGCCTTGGGATGCACAAAATGACGTAAATGTTCATCCAATGCCACAAATGCACTTATTGGATGAACTACATTCCTTATGTACGAAAAGTGATTAGAATAAGCCTTGGGATGCACAAAATGACGTAAATGTTAAATTAATGACACAAATGCGCATTTTGGATGAACTACATTCCTTAAGTACGAAAAGTTATTAGAATAAGCCTTGGGATGCACAAAATGACGTAAATGTTCATCCAATGACACAAATGCACGTATTGGATGAACTACATTCCTTAACTACCAAACGTGATTAGAATAAGCATTTCGATGCACTAAATGACGTAAATGTTAAATTAATGACACAAAAGCGCTTATTGGATTAACTACATTCCTTAAGTACGAAAAGTGATTAGAAAAAGCCTTGGGATGCTCAAAATGACGTAAATGTTTATCCAATGACACAAATGCACTAATTGGATGAATTTCATTCCTTAAGTACGAAAAGTGATTAGAATAAGCCTCGAGATATACAAAATGACGTAAATGTTCATCCAATGCCACAAATGCACTTATTGGATGAACTACATTCCTTATGTTCGAAAAGAGATTAGAATCAGCCTTTGGATGCACAAAATGATGTAAATGTTAAATTAATGACACAAACGCGCTTATTGGATGAACTACATTTCTTAAGTACGAAAAGTGATTAGAATAAGCCTTGGGATGCACAAAATGACCTAAATGTTTAATTAATGACACAAACGCGCTTATTGGATGAACTACATTCCTTAAGTACGAAAAGTGATTATAATAACACTTGGGATGCACAAAATGACGTAAATGTTCATCGAATGACACAAATGCACTTATTGGATGAACAACATCCTTAAGTACGAAAATTGATTAGAATAAGCTTTGGGATGCACAAGATGACCCAAATTTTAAATGAATGACACAAACGCGCTTATTGGATGAACTACATTTCTTAAGTACCAAAAGTGATTTGAATAAGCCTTGGGACGAACAAAATGACGTAAATGTTCATCCAATGACACAAATGCACATATTGGATGAACTACATTCCTTATGTACGAAAAGTGATTAGAATAAGCCTTGGGATGGACAAAATGACGTAAATGTTAAATTATTGACACAAACGCGCTTATTGGATGAACTACATTCCTTAAGTACGAAAAGTGATTAGAATAAGCCTTGGGATGCACAAAATGACGTAAATGTTTATCCATTGACACAAATGCACTAATTGGATGAACTTCGTTCCTATAGTACGAAAAGTGATTAGAATAAGCCTTGGGATGCACAAAATGACGTAAATGTTCATCCAATGCCACAAATGCACTTATTGGATGAACTACATTCCTTATGTTCGAAAAGAGATTAGAATCAGCCTTTGGATGCACAAAATGATGTAAATGTTAAATTAATGACACAAATGCACTTATTGGATGAACTACATTCCTTAATTACGAAAAGTGATTAGAAGAAGCCTTTGGATGCACAAAATGACGTAAATGTTAAAGTAATGACACAAACACTCTTATTGGATGAACTACATTCCTTAAGTACGAAAAGTGATTAGAATAAGCCTTGGGATGCACAAAATGACGTAAATGTTTATCCAATGACACAAATTCACTTATTGGATGAACTACATTTTTTAAATTCGAAAAGTGATTAGAATAAGCCTTGGGATTCACAAAATGACGTAAATGTTAAATTAAGGACACAAACGCGCTATTTTGAATGAACTACATTCCTTAAGTACGAAAAGTGATTAGAATAAGCCTTGGGATGCACAAAATGACGTAAATGTTTATCCAATGACACAAATGCACTTATTGGATGAACTTCATTCCTTAAGTACGAAAAGTGATTAGAATAAGCCTTGGGATGCACAAAATGACGTAAATGTTCATCCAATGCCACAAATGCACTTATTGGATGAACTACATTCCTTATGTTCGAAAAGAGATTAGAATCAGCCTTGGGATGCACAAAAAGACGTAAATGTTAAATTAATGACAAAAACACGCTTATTGGACGAACTACATTCCTTAAGTACGAAAAGTGATTAGAATAAGCCTTGGGATGCACAAAATGACGTACATGTTCATCCAATGCCACAAATGCACTTATTGGATGAACTACATTCCTTATGTTCGAAAAGAGATTATAATCAGCCTTAGGATGCACAAAAAGACGTAAATGTTAAATTAATGACACAAACACGCTTATTGGACGAACTACATTCCTTAAGTACGAAAAGTGATTAGAATAACCCTTGGGATGCACAAAATGACGTAAATGTTCATCCAATGACACAAATGCACTTATTGGATGAACTACATTCCTTATGTACGAAAAGTGATTAGAATAAGCCTTTGGAAGCACAAAATGACGTAAATGTTAAATTAATGACACAAACGCGCTATTTTGAATGAACTACATTCCTTAAGTACCAAAAGTGATTAGAATAAGCCTTGGGATGCATAAAATGACGAAAATGTTCATCCAATGACACATGCACTTATTGGATGAACTTCATTCCTTAAGTACAAAAAGTGATTAGAATAAGCCTTGGGATGCACAAAATGACGTAAATGTTAAATTAATGACACAAACTCGCTTATGGGATGAACTACATTCCTTAAGTACGAAAAGTGATTAGAATAAGCCTTGGGATTCACAAAATAACGTAAATGTTCATCCAATGACACAAATGCACTTATTGGATGAACTTTATTCCTTTAGTACGAAAACTGATTAGAATTAGCCTTGGGATGCACAAAATAACGTAAATGTTCATCCGATGCCACAAATTGACTTATTGGATGAACTACATTCCTTAGGTACGAAGAGTGATTAGAATAAGCCTTGGGATGCACAAAATGACACATGCACAAAATGACGTAAATGTTAATTGAATGACGCAAATTTGCTTATTCGATGAACTGCATTCCTTCAGTACGAAAAGTGATTAGATTAATCCTTCGGATGCACAAAATGACCTAAATGTTAATTGAATGACGCAAACGCGCTTATTGGATGAACATCATTCCTTAAGTACGAAAAGTGATTAGAATAAGCCTTGGGATTCACTAAATGACGTAAATGTTCATCCAATGACACAAAGGCACTTATTGGATGAACTACAATCCATAAGTACGAAAAGTGATTAGAATAAGCCTTGGGATTCACAAAATGACGTAAATGTTAAATTAACGACACAAACGCGCTTATTGGATGAACTACATTCCTTAAGTACGAAAAGTGATTAGAATAAGCTTTGGGATGCACAAAATGACGTAAATGTTCATCCAATGATACAAATGTACTTATTGGATGAACTACATTGCTTAAGTACGAAAAGTGATTAGAATAAACCTTTGGATGCACAAAATGACGTAAATGTTAATTGAATGACGCAAATTTGCTTATTCGATGAACTGCATTCCTTCAGTACGAAAAGTGATTAGATTAATCCTTCGGATGCACAAAATGACCTAAATGTTAATTGAATGACGCAAACGCGCTTATTGGATGAACATCATTCCTTAAGTACGAAAAGTGATTAGAATAAGCCTTGGGATGCACAAAATGACGTAAATGTTTATCCATTGACACAAATGCACTAATTGGATGAACTTCGTTCCTATAGTACGAAAAGTGATTAGAATAAGCCTTGGGATGCACAAAATGACGTAAATGTTCATCCAATGACACAAATGCACTTATTGGATGAACTACATTCCTTATGTACGAAAAGAGATTAGAATCAGCCTTGGGATGCACAAAAAGCATAAATGTTAAATTAATGACACAAACGCGCATTTTGGATGAATATCATTCCTTAAGTACGAAAAGTTACTAGAATAAGCATTGGGATGCACAAAATGACGAAAATGTTTATCCAATGACACAAATGCACTTATTGGATGAACTACATTCCTTAAGTACGAAAAGTGATTAGAAGAAGCCTTTGGATGCACAAAATGACGTAAATGTTAAAGTAATGACACAAACACTCTTATTGGATGAACTACATTCCTTAAGTACGAAAAGTGATTAGAATAAGCCTTGGGATGCACAAAATGACGTAAATGTTTATCCAATGACACAAATGCACTTATTGGATGAACTACATTTTTTAAATTCGAAAAGTGATTAGAATAAGCCTTGGGATTCACAAAATGACGTAAATGTTAAATTAAGGACACAAACTCGCTATTTTGAATGAACTACATTCCTTAAGTACGAAAAGTGATTAGAATAAGCCTTGGGATGCACAAAATGACGTAAATGTTTATCCAATGACACAAATGCACTTATTGGATGAACTTCATTCCTTAAGTACGAAAAGTGATTAGAATAAGCCTTGGGATGCACAAAATGACGTAAATGTTCATCCAATGCCACAAATGCACTTATTGGATGAACTACATTCCTTATGTTCGAAAAGAGATTAGAATCAGCCTTGGGATGCACAAAAAGACGTAAATGTTAAATTAATGACAAAAACACGCTTATTGGACGAACTACATTCCTTAAGTACGAAAAGTGATTAGAATAAGCCTTGGGAGGCACAAAATGACGTACATGTTCATCCAATGCCACAAATGCACTTATTGGATGAACTACATTCCTTATGTTCGAAAAGAGATTATAATCAGCCTTAGGATGCACAAAAAGACGTAAATGTTAAATTAATGACACAAACACGCTTATTGGACGAACTACATTCCTTAAGTACGAAAAGTGATTAGAATAACCCTTGGGATGCACAAAATGACGTAAATGTTCATCCAATGACACAAATGCACTTATTGGATGAACTACATTCCTTATGTACGAAAAGTGATTAGAATAAGCCTTTGGAAGCACAAAATGACGTAAATGTTAAATTAATGACACAAACGCGCTATTTTGAATGAACTACATTCCTTAAGTACCAAAAGTGATTAGAATAAGCCTTGGGATGCATAAAATGACGAAAATGTTCATCCAATGACACATGCACTTATTGGATGAACTTCATTCCTTAAGTACAAAAAGTGATTAGAATAAGCCTTGGGATGCACAAAATGACGTAAATGTTAAATTAATGACACAAACTCGCTTATGGGATGAACTACATTCCTTAAGTACGAAAAGTGATTAGAATAAGCCTTGGGATTCACAAAATGACGTAAATGTTCATCCAATGACACAAAAGCACTTATTGGATGAACTTTATTCCTTTAGTACGAAAACTGATTAGAATTAGCCTTGGGATGCACAAAATAACGTAAATGTTCATCCGATGCCACAAATTGACTTATTGGATGAACTACATTCCTTAGGTACGAAGAGTGATTAGAATAAGCCTTGGGATGCACAAAATGACACATGCACAAAATGACGTAAATGTTAATTGAATGACGCAAATTTGCTTATTCGATGAACTGCATTCCTTCAGTACGAAAAGTGATTAGATTAATCCTTCGGATGCACAAAATGACCTAAATGTTAATTGAATGACGCAAACGCGCTTATTGGATGAACATCATTCCTTAAGTACGAAAAGTGATTAGAATAAGCCTTGGGATTCACTAAATGACGTAAATGTTCATCCAATGACACAAAGGCACTTATTGGATGAACTACAATCCATAAGTACGAAAAGTGATTAGAATAAGCCTTGGGATTCACAAAATGACGTAAATGTTAAATTAACGACACAAACGCGCTTATTGGATGAACTACATTCCTTAAGTACGAAAAGTGATTAGAATAAGCTTTGGGATGCACAAAATGACGTAAATGTTCATCCAATGATACAAATGTACTTATTGGATGAACTACATTGCTTAAGTACGAAAAGTGATTAGAATAAACGTTTGGATGCACAAAATGACGTAAATGTTAATTGAATGACGCAAATTTGCTTATTCGATGAACTGCATTCCTTCAGTACGAAAAGTGATTAGATTAATCCTTCGGATGCACAAAATGACCTAAATGTTAATTGAATGACGCAAACGCGCTTATTGGATGAACATCATTCCTTAAGTACGAAAAGTGATTAGAATAAGCCTTGGGATTCACTAAATGACGTAAATGTTCATCCAATGACACAAAGGCACTTATTGGATGAACTACAATCCATAAGTACGAAAAGTGATTAGAATAAGCCTTGGGATTCACAAAATGACGTAAATGTTAAATTAACGACACAAACGCGCTTATTGGATGAACTACATTCCTTAAGTACGAAAAGTGATTAGAATAAGCTTTGGGATGCACAAAATGACGTAAATGTTCATCCAATGATACAAATGTACTTATTGGATGAACTACATTGCTTAAGTACGAAAAGTGATTAGAATAAACCTTTGGATGCACAAAATGACGTAAATGTTAAATTATTGACACAAACGCGCTTATTGGATGAACTACATTCCTTAAGTACGAAAAGTGATTAGAATAAGCCTTGGGATGCACAAAATGACGTAAATGTTTATCCATTGACACAAATGCACTAATTGGATGAACTTCGTTCCTATAGTACGAAAAGTGATTAGAATAAGCCTTGGGATGCACAAAATGACGTAAATGTTCATCCAATGACACAAATGCACTTATTGGATGAACTACATTCCTTATGTACGAAAAGAGATTAGAATCAGCCTTGGGATGCACAAAAAGCATAAATGTTAAATTAATGACACAAACGCGCATTTTGGATGAATATCATTCCTTAAGTACGAAAAGTTACTAGAATAAGCATTGGGATGCACAAAATGACGAAAATGTTTATCCAATGACACAAATGCACTTATTGGATGAACTACATTCCTTAAGTACGAAAAGTGATTAGAAGAAGCCTTTGGATGCACAAAATGACGTAAATGTTAAAGTAATGACACAAACACTCTTATTGGATGAACTACATTCCTTAAGTACGAAAAGTGATTAGAATAAGCCTTGGGATGCACAAAATGACGTAAATGTTTATCCAATGACACAAATGCACTTATTGGATGAACTACATTTTTTAAATTCGAAAAGTGATTAGAATAAGCCTTGGGATTCACAAAATGACGTAAATGTTAAATTAATGACACAAACGCGCTATTTTGAATGAACTACATTCCTTAAGTACGAAAAGTGATTAGAATAAGCCTTGGGATGCACAAAATGACGTAAATGTTTATCCAATGACACAAATGCACTTATTGGATGAACTTCATTCCTTAAGTACGAAAAGTGATTAGAATAAGCCTTGGGATGCACAAAATGACGTAAATGTTCATCCAATGCCACAAATGCACTTATTGGATGACCTACATTCCTTATGTTCGAAAAGAGATTAGAATCAGCCTTGGGATGCACAAAAAGACGTAAATGTTAAATTAATGACGAAAACACGCTTATTGGACGAACTACATTCCTTAAGTACGAAAAGTGATTAGAATAAGCCTTGGGATGCACAACATGACGTACATGTTCATCCAATGCCACAAATGCACTTATTGGATGAACTACATTCCTTATGTTCGAAAAGAGATTAGAATCAGCCTTGGGATGCACAAAAAGACGTAAATGTTAAATTAATGACACAAACACGCTTATTGGACGAACTACATTACTTAAGTACGAAAAATGATGAGAATAACCCTTGCGATGCACTAAATGACGTAAATGTTCATCCAATGACACAAATGCACTTATTGGATGAACTACATTCCTTATGTACGAAAAGTGATTAGAATAAGTCTTTGGAAGCACAAAATGACGTAAATGTTAAATTAATGACACAAACGCCCTATTTTGAATGAACTACATTCCTTAAGTACGAAAAGTGATTAGAATAAGCCTTGGGATGCATAAAATGACGAAAATGTTCATCCAATGACACATGCACTTATTGGATGAACTTCATTCCTTAAGTACAAAAAGTGATTAGAATAAGCCTTGGGATTCACAAAATGACGTAAATGTTCATCCAATGACACAAATGCACTTATTGGATGAACTTTATTCCTTTAGTACGAAAACTGATTAGAATTAGCCTTGGGATGCACAAAATAACGTAAATGTTCATCCGATGCCACAAATTGACTTATTGGATGAACTACATTCCTTAGGTACGAAGAGTGATTAGAATAAGCCTTGGGATGCACAAAATGACACATGCACAAAATGACGTAAGTGTTAATTGAATGACGCAAATTTGCTTATTCGATGAACTACATTCCTTCAGTACGAAAAGTGATTAGATTAATCCTTGGGATGCACAAAATGACCTAAATGTTAATTGAATGACGCAAACGCGCTTATTGGATGAACATCATTCCTTAAGTACGAAAAGTGATTAGAATAAGCCTTGGGATTCACTAAATGACGTAAATGTTCATCCAATGACACAAATGCACTTATTGGATGAACTACAATCCATAAGTACGAAAAGTGATTAGAATAAGCCTTGGGATTCACAAAATGACGTAAATGTTAAATTAACGACACAAACGCGCTTATTGGATGAACTACATTCCTTAAGTACGAAAAGTGATTAGAATAAGCTTTGGGATGCACAAAATGACGTAAATGTTCATCCAATGATACAAATGCACTTATTGGATGAACTACATTGCTTAAGTACGAAAAGTGATTAAAATAAGCCTTGGGATGCACAAAATGACGTAAATGTTAAATTAATCACACAAACGCGCGTATTGGATGAACTACATTCCTTAAGTACAAAAAGTGATTAGAATAAGCCTTGGGATGCATAAAATGACGAAAATGTTCATCCAATGACACATGCACTTATTGGATGAACTTCATTCCTTAAGTACGAAAAGTGATTAGAATAAGCCTTGGGATGCACAAAATGACGTAAATGTTAAATTAATGACACAAACACGCTTCTGGGATGAACTACATTCCTTAAGTACGAAAAGTGATTAGAATAAGCCTTGGGATTCACAAAATGACGTAAATGTTCATCCAATGACACAAATGCACTTATTGGATGAACTACACTCCTTAAGTACGAAAAGTGATTAGAATAAGCCTTGGGATTCACAAAATGACGTAAATGTTAAATTGATGACACAAACGCGCTTATTGGATGAACTACATTCCTTAAGTACGAAAAGTGATTAGAATAAGCGTTGGGATGCACAAAATGACGTATATGTTCATCCAATGACACAAATGCACTTATTGGATGAACTACATTCCTTAAGTACGAAAAGTGATTAGAATAAGCCTTGGGATTCACAAAATGACGTAAATGTTAAATTAATGACACAAACACGCTATATTGGATGAACTACATTCCTTAAGTACAAAAAGTGATTAGAATAAGCCTTGGGATGCACAAAATGACGAAAATGTTCATCCAATGACACATGCACTTGTTGGATGAACTTCATTCCTTAAGTACAAAAAGTGATTAGAATAAGCCTTGGGATGCACAAAATGACGTAAATGTGAAATTAATGACACAAACTCGCTTATGGGATGAACTACATTCCTTAAGTACGAAAAGTGATTAGAATAAGCTTTGGGATGCACAAAATGACGTAAATGTTCATCCAATGACACAAACGCACTTATGGGATGAACTACATTCCTTATGTACGAAAAGTGATTAGGATAAGCCTTGGGATGCACAAAATGACGTAAATGTTAAATTAATGACACAAACGCGCTATTTTGGATGAACTACATTCCTTAAGTACGAAAAGTGATTAGAATAAGCCTTGAGATGCACAAAATGATGTAAATGTTAGATGAATGCCACAAACGCGCTAATTGGATGAACTATATTCCTTAAGTACGAAAAGTGATTAGAATAAGCCTTAGGATGCACAAAATGACGTAAATGTTCCTCCAATGACACAAATGCACTTATTGGATGAACTACATTCCTTAAGTACGAAAAGTGATTAGAATAAGCCTTGAGATGCACAAAATGACGTAAATGTTAAATTAATGACACAAACGCGCTAATTGGATGAACTACATTCCTGAAGTATGAAAAGTGATTAGATTAAGTCTTGGGATGCACAACATGACGTAAATGTTCATCCATTGACACAAATGCACTTATTGGATGAACTACATTGCTTAATAACGAAAAATGATTAGAATAAGCCTTTAGATGCACAAAATGACGTAAATGTTAAATTAATGACACAAACGCGCTTATTGGATGAACTACATTCCTTAAGTACGAAAAGTGATTAGAATAACCCTTGGGATGCACAAAATGACGTAAATGTTCATCCAATGACACAAATGCACTTATTGGATGAACTACATTCCTTAAGTACGAAAAGTGATTAGAATAAGCCTTGGGATTCACAAAATGACGTAAATGTTCAACCAATGACACAAATGCACTTATTGGATGAACTACACTCCTTAAGTACGAAAAGTGATTAGAATATGCCTTGGGATTCACAAAATGACGTAAATGTTAAATTAATGACACAAACGCGCTTATTGGATGAACTACAATCCTTAAGTACGAAAAGTGATTAGAATAAGCCTTGGGATGCACAAAATGACGTAAATGTTCCTCCAATGACACAAATGCACTTATTGGATGAACTACACTCCTTAAGTACGAAAAGTGATTAGAATAAGCCTTGGGATGCACAAAATGACGTAAATGTTAAATTAATGACGCAAACACGCTTATGGGATGAACTACATTCCTTAAGTACAAAAAGTGATTAGAATAAGCCTTGGGATTCACAAAATGACATAAATGTTCATCCAATGACACAAATGCACTTATTGGATGAACTACACTCCTTAAGTACGAAAAGTGATTAGAATAAGCCTTGGGATTCACAAAATGACGTAAATGTTAAATTAATGACACAAACGCGCTTATTGGATGAACTACATTCCTTAAGTACGAAAAGTGATTAGAATAAGCCTTGGGATGCACAAAATGACATAAATGTTCATCCAATGACACAAATGCACTTATTGGATGAACTACATTCCTTAAGTACGAAAAGTGATTAGAATAAGCCTTGGGATTCACAAAATGGCGTAAATGTTAAATTAATGACACAAACACGCTATATTGGATGAACTACATTCCTTAAGTACAAAAAGTGATTAGAATAAGCCTTGGGATGCACAAAATGACGAAAATGTTCATCCAATGACACATGCACTTATTGGATGAACTTCATTCCTTAAGTACAAAAAGTGATTAGAATAAGCCTTGGGATGCACAAAATGACGTAAATGTTAAATTAATGACACAAACTCGCTTATGGGATGAACTACATTCCTTAAGTACGAAAAGTGATTAGAATAAGCCTTGGGATTCACAAAATGACGTAAATGTTCATCCAATGACACAAATGCACTTATTGGATGAACTACATTCCTTAAGTACGAAAAGTGATTAGAATAAGCCTTGGGATGCAGAAAATGACGTAAATGTTAAATTAATGACACAAACGCGCTTATTTGATGAACTACATTCCTTAAGTACGAAAAGTGATTAGAATAAGCCTTGGGATACACAAAATGACGTAAATGTTCATCCAATGACACAAACGCACATATGGGATGAACTACATTCCTTATGTACGAAAAGTGATTAGGATAAGCCTTGGGATGCACAAAATGACGTAAATGTTAAATTAATGACACAAACGCGCTATTTTGGATGAACTACATTCCTTAAGTACGAAAAGTGATTAGAATAAGCCTTGGGATGCACAAAATGATGTAAATGTTAGATTAATGCCACAAACGCGCTAATTGGATGAACTACATTCCTTAAGTACGAAAAGTGATTAGAATAAGCCTTGGGATGCACAAAATGATGTAAATGTTCCTCCAATGACACAAATGCACTTATTGGATGAACTACATTCCTTAAGTACGAAAAGTGATTAGAATAAGCCTTGAGATGCACAAAATGACGTAAATGTTAAATTAATGACACAAACGCGCTAATTGGATGAACTACATTCCTGAAGTATGAAAAGTGATTAGATTAAGTCTTGGGATGCACAACATGACGTAAATGTTCATCCATTGACACAAATGCACTTATTGGATGAACTACATTGCTTAATAACGAAAAATGATTAGAATAAGCCTTTAGATGCACAAAATGACGTAAATGTTAAATTAATGACACAAACGCGCTTATTGGATGAACTACATTCCTTAAGTACGAAAAGTGATTAGAATAACCCTTGGGATGCACAAAATGACGTAAATGTTCATCCAATGACACAAATGCACTTATTGGATGAACTACATTCCTTAAGTGCGAAAAGTGATTAGAATAAGCCTTGGGATTCACAAAATGACGTAAATGTCAAATTAATGCCACAAACGCGCTATTTGGGATGAACTACATTCCTTAAGTACGAAAAGTGATTAGAATAAGCCTTGGGATGCACCAAATAACGTAAATGTTTCTCCAATGACACAAATGCACTTATTGGATGAACTTCATTCCTTAAGTACGAAAAATGATTAGAATAAGCCTTGAGATGCACAAAATGACGTAAATGTTAAATTAATGACACAAACTCGCTTATGGGATGAACTACATTCCTTAAGTACGAAAAGTGATTAGAATAAGCCTTGGGATTCACAAAATGACGTAAATGTTCAACCAATGACACAAATGCACTTATTGGATGAACTACACTCCTTAAGTACGAAAAGTGATTAGAATAAGCCTTGGGATTCACAAAATGACGTAAATGTTAAATTAATGACACAAACGCGCTTATTGGATGAACTACAATCCTTAAGTACGAAAAGTGATTAGAATAAGCCTTGGGATGCACAAAATGACGTAAATGTTCCTCCAATGACACAAATGCACTTATTTGATGAACTACACTCCTTAAGTACGAAAAGTGATTAGAATAAGCCTTGGGATGCACAAAATGACGTAAATGTTAAATTAATGACACAAACACGCTTATGGGATGAACTACATTCCTTAAGTACGAAAAGTTATTAGAATAAGCCTTGGGATTCACAAAATGACGTAAATGTTCATCCAATGACACAAATGCACTTATTGGATGAACTACACTCCTTAAGTACGAAAAGTGATTAGAATAAGCCTTGGGATTCACAAAATGACGTAAATGTTAAATTAATGACACAAACGCGCTTATTGGATGAACTACATTCCTTAAGTACGAAAAGTGATTAGAATAAGCCTTGGGATGCACAAAATGACGTAAATGTTCAACCAATGACACAAATGCACTTATTGGGTGAACTACATTCCTTAAGTACGAAAAGTGATTAGAATAAGCCTTGGGATTCACAAAATGACGTAAATGTTAAATTAATGACACAAACACGCTATATTGGATGAACTACATTCCTTAAGTACAAAAAGTGATTAGAATAAGCCTTGGGATGCACAAAATGACGAAAATGTTCATCCAATGACACATGCACTTATTGGATGAACTTCATTCCTTAAGTACAAAAAGTGATTAGAATAAGCCTTGGGATGCACAAAATGACGTAAATGTTAAATTAATGACACAAACGCGCTTATTTGATGAACTACATTCCTTAAGTACGAAAAGTGATTAGAATAAGCCTTGGGATGCACAAAATGACGTAAATGTTCATCCAATGACACAAACGCACTTATGGGATGAACTACGTTCCTTATGTACGAAAAGTGATTAGGATAAGCCTTGGGAAGCACAAAATGACGTAAATGTTAAATTAATGACACAAACGCGCTATTTTGGATGAACTTCATTCCTTAAGTACGAAAAGTGATTAGAATAAGCCTTGGGATGCACAAAATGACGTAAATGTTAGATTAATGACACAAACTCGCTTATGGGATGAACTACATTCCTTAAGTACGAAAAGTGATTAGAATAAGCCTTGGGATTCACAAAATGACGTAAATGTTCATCCAATGACACAAATGCACTTATTGGATGAACTACATTCCTTAAGTACGAAAAGTGATTAGAATAAGCCTTGGGATGCAGAAAATGACTTAAATGTTAAATTAATGACACAAACGCGCTTATTTGATGAACTACATTCCTTAAATACGAAAAATGATTAGAATAAGCCTCCGGATGCACAAAATGACGTAAATGTTCATCCATTGACACAAACGCACTTATTGGATGAACTACATTCCTTAATAACGAAAAATGATTAGAATAAGCCTTTAGATGCACAAAATGACGTCAATATTAAATTAATGACACAAACGCGCTTATTGGATGAACTACATTCCTTAAGTACGAAAAGTGATTAGAATAAGCCTTGGGATGCACAAAATGACGTAAAGGTTAAATTAATAACACAAATGCGCTTAATGGATGAACTACATTCCTTAAGTACGAAAAGTGACTAGAATAAGCCTTGGGATGCACAAAATGACGTAAATGTTCATCCAATGACACAAACGCACTTATTGGATGAACTACTTTCCTTAAGTACGAAATGTGATTAGAATAAGCCTTGAGATGCACAAAATGACGTAAATGTTAAATTAATGACACAAACTCGCTTATTGGATGAACTACATTCCTGAAGTACGAAAAGAGATTAGAATAATCATTAGGCAGCACAAAATGACGTAAATGTTCATCCAATGACACAAATGCACTTATTAGATGAACTACTTTCCATGAGTACGAAAAGTGATTTGAATAAGCTTTGAGATGCACAAAATAACGTAAATGTTAGATTAATGACACAAACGTGCTTATTGGATGAACTACTTTCCTTAAGTACGAAAAGTGATTAGAATAAGCCTAGGGATGTAAAAAACAACGTAAATGTTCATCCAGTGACACAAACGCACTTATTGTCTGAACTACATTCCTTAAGTACTAAAAGCGATTAGAATAAACCTTGGGATGCACAAAATGACGTAAATGTTCACTTATTGGATGTACTACATTCTTACGAAAAGTGATTCGAATAAGCCTTGGGATGCACAAAATGACGTAAATGTAGTTAATCCAATAAGTGCGTTTGTGTCATTGGATGAACATTTACGTCACTTTGTGCATCCCATGGCTTCTTCTAATCACTTTTCGTAAGAATGTAGTACATCCAATAAGTACGTTTGTGTCATTTGATGAACATTGACGTCATTCTATGCATCCAATGACACAAACGCACTTATTGGATGAACTACATTCCTTAAGTTCGAAAAATGATTAGAATAAGCCTTGAGATGCACAAAATGACGTAAAGGTTAAATTAATGACACAAACACACTAAATGGATGAACTACATTCCTTAAGTACGAAAAGTGATTAGAATAAGCCTTAGGATGCACAAAATGACTTTAATGTTCATCCAATGACACAAAGGCAATTATTGGATGAACTACATTCCCTAAGTACGAAAAGTGATTAGAATAAGCCTTGGGATGCACAATATGACGTAAATTTTCATCCAATGACACATACGCACTTATTGGATGAACTACATTCCCTAAGTACAAAAAGTGATTAAAATAAGCCTCGGGATGCACAAAATGACGTAAATGATAAATTAATGACACAAACGTGCTTATTGGATGAACTTCATTCCTTAAGTACGAAAAGTGATTAGAATAAGCATTGGGATGCACAAAATGACGTAAATGTTCATCCAATGACACAAATGCAATTATTTGATGAACTAATTTCCTTAAGTACGAAAAGTGATTAGAATAAGCCTTAGGATGCAAAAAATGACGTAAATGTTAGATTAATGACACAAACGCGCTAATTGGATGAACTACATTCCTTAAGTACGAAAAGTGATTAGAATAAGCCTTGGGATGCACAAAATGACATAAATGTTCCTCCAATGACACAAATGCACTTATTGGAAGAACTACATTCCTTAAGTACGAAAAATGATTAGAATAAGCCTTTAGATGCACAAAATGACGTAAATGTTAAATTAATGACACAAACGCGCTTATTGGATGAACAACAATCCTTAAGTACGAAAAGTGATTAGAATAAGCCTTGGGATGCACAAAATGACGTAAATGTTCATCCATTGACACAAACGCACTTATTGGATGAACTACATTCCTTAATAACGAAAAATGATTAGAATAAGCCTTTAGATGCACAAAATGACGTCAATATTAAATTAATGACACAAACGCGCTTATTGGATGAACTACATTCCTTAAGTACGAAAAGTGATTAGAATAAGCCTTGGGATGCACAAAATGTCGTAAAGGTTAAATTAATAACACAAATGCGCTTAATGGATGAACTACATTCCTTAAGTACGAAAAGTGACTAGAATAAGCCTTGGGATGCACAAAATGACGTAAATGTTCATCCAATGACACAAACGCACTTATTGGATGAACTACATTCCTTAAGTACGAAATGTGATCAGAATAAGCCTTGAGATGCACAAAATGACGTAAATGTTAAATTAATGACACAAACTCGCTTATTGGATGAACTACATTCCTGAAGTACGAAAAGAGATTAGAATAATCATTAGGCAGCACAAAATGACGTAAATGTTCATCCAATGACACAAATGCACTTATTAGATGAACTACTTTCCATGAGTACGAAAAGTGATTTGAATAAGCTTTGAGATGCACAAAATAACGTAAATGTTAGATTAATGACACAAACGTGCTTATTGGATGAACTACTTTCCTTAAGTACGAAAAGTGATTAGAATAAGCCTAGGGATGTAAAAAACAACGTAAATGTTCATCCAGTGACACAAACGCACTTATTGT